>JAURVB010001339.1:0-60928 GCA_033002965.1 Piper betle | reverse complement strand
AGTCTGGACATGCGCTATACTAAATAGTACCCGTAAACCTCCACATTCTCCGGGTGTGAGGAACTCAAACGCGGAGTTGTCAAGATCCATCGGGAATGGAACAGTCCGCTGACACTAATCCAGAGCCCGCTTTGACTGTCACAGTATCCTCTGCATGGTACGTGCAGTTGATTTCTCCATCTCTCGTCTCACAGAAATGTGAAAACTATATATGTATATATATATATATATATATATATATAGGCTTGGGTAGGGAGTTATATAATAGGCCCGAAGGCAACTTTTGGTGGATCTTGTTTTTGAAATCAACCTCGAGGGATCTCATCCTCGAGGGGTTATTAATCCGAAAAATGTTCGGTTAAATGGCCCGAGTTAAGTGGGATCTGATAAAACGCCACTTAACCCGTCCTGCAGACAATAAATCAAACATACAATAGAAAAGATCATAAAAATCAGAGAGAAGTCCTAACGGACCTGGTAGAAGCTCCAAGCGTGTCATCGCGCCTAGGTGGCGAGCTCCTACTCCGTACCTACACATCAAAACTAGATACTAACGCCCGCTAACTAAATGATGGATCAAACTCGTTATGATCAAACACACTCACAATACAACATCTACCATAACAATCAACAATTATATAATAATAAGTATGAAAGAAATTCTAACTCCTATTCATACCAATCTTATCGTGTTTTTCTAAGTTATGTCGTAATCACTCATCATGCTCTCATTAGATCACTTACTATTCATTCACAATCACTCAAATCATACAATCATCCCTTCACTCATAATTAGGCATTACTCATAACAGTTAATCAAATCTAGCATACTCTGCTAACATTCATTATGACAACTAGTTAATTCTAGCATGCTATGCTAACAATCATAATCAATTTTAAATAACTCAATCGGAGGTAATTATACCTCATGTAGTCGGCATTCGGCGACGGCTAGGGTCCCGTCGCATGTCTCGGAGCTCAAATTCGGCGCTCATCGGCGTTCGAAGCTCGATCGGACTCGACTGGGTGAGCCCCGCGGAAGATCCGGTGAACTCCGGCGAATTCCAGAAATTCCAGTTTTCCGACAGTTTTTAGCGGTTTTTCGGCAGCTCCGGTGGTCTTTCCGGCGACAGTCGCCGGTGGCGTCTACTGGCCAGAAAGTGGTCGTGTTGGGTACCCTTGGAACCGGCTCGGCGAGCCCGACTCATCTATGACATCGGCGTGGCCAATGGAGGCGGCGGCTCGCCGGAAAAGGCTAAGATAGAGGCGGCAGCGATGGGTCGCTAGATCCGGCCGGCCAGGCCGGCGATGGCCTCCGCTCTGGTCGGGAAAGGCGGCTGAGGGGTCGAGGGTGCCGAGGCGACTGCTGGATCGCGGCGGTGACGGTGCCCGGCGGCGCGATTGGCGACGGAAGCACGACGCAAAGGTGCGGCTTCCTCACGTCGCGGCGGCCAGCTCGTGGCCGGGCCTGGTCAGGGCGGCAGGGCGACGCCGTGGCCGGGCTGGGCGGCGTCGATCGGCGGCCAGGCGGTGTCGGCCGTGGCGGCGGTGGAGCACAAATAGGGGCGGCACGGCGGTTAGGGTTTGGGCGTGGGGGAGAAAAGGTCGAGGGTGGAGAAGAAATGGTTGGGTGGCAAACTTGTAATTAAGACTTGACTCGTGTCCGGCTCGAGTCAAGTATAATAATTAAGTCGTATTAAATCCTAAAAAAATTCATAAAAATTGGGAAAAATCCCGTAAAATCAAACAACACCAATAAAATCATAATGATATGCGCTAAAACTATCAACCCAACCAAAATGCCCGTAACGTGTCCTAACGCGGTAAACGACCTAAAACTAATTCAACGATCCATTATATATCATAATAAAAAAAATGAACTGCATACTCTCATATATTCTGATAACTCATTCTTTTCTGTTGTGTTCATGACGTTATCATCATATACTTGGGTACACATGACCCTCATGGCTCATACACGAGACAGGCATCGACTCAGTACACGTGTTCTGAAATTAACTCGACTCGAAAAATGATGGTCGACCCGACCAGTTCTGAATATAATACCGTAACTCAAATCGTGGGTTTTACAAATGTGGTCTTCACCTGGTCATATGGATGTATTGCAATTTGATTGTACCCGAAGTATTCATCTAAAAAGCAGTAGTACTCTTGTACAGCTAATGTGTCCAACATTTGGCCAATGAAGGGTAAGGGAAACTGATATTTCTTTGTAGCTTTGTTTTACTTTTTATAGCCCATAGATACTCTCCAATCAGTAACTGTTCTTGTGGGTATTAACTCGTTGTTATGATTAGGAACTATGGTTAATCCTTCCTTCTTCGGCACACACTAGATTGGGCTAATTCATGAAATGTTGAGTATTGGGTAAATGATATCTGCATCCAACCATTTTAATATCTCTTTTCTTCCAACCTATGCATGATGGGATTGAATCTCCTTTGTGGTTCAACTGAGGGTTTGTGCCCTTCAACCAAGGAGATGTTGTGCATACAGTTTGTTGGGCTAATGCCTTGAATATCGAGAATAGTCCATCCCATAGACATCTTATAGTTTCTCATAATTCTTATCAACTTTTATTCCTGCAGAAGGGTTAGTGTAGCAGAGATGATGACAAGAAGAGTATTAGATTTATCATATATGATAAACATAAAAATAAATAAATAAACAATAATGAACAAATAAATAAATAAATAAATAAAATCACTCATAACATCAAAAGATGCTAAATAATGTGATTATGTAACTAAACTAATGTAGGGGTTCTTAAATTACCAAAAATAGTCAAAAAATAATTGAAAATTGCTGAAAATAAGCTAAACCAAACCGAACCGAGTCAACTCGGGTGAATAGCCCGAGTTGAGCTGAGTCAAGCAACAGTGCTGAGCAGGGTAGTTGGATGCGAACAAAGGCTTGGGCATGACCATGGACACGACAGGTGAACAGGACTCGAGCAAGCGAACGTAAATGCAAGATAGCAGATGCGAACGCGGGTATAAGGGTCCAATGGGGCAGGAGGTGCCCGTCGCCAAAAAGCATCGATGGTGGCGTGGCTGGAGTCATTGTAGATCAGGATCAAAGACCCATGCGGCGAGGAAGATGATGGTGGTGGCAATCGGTGGAGTCCAGCCGCTAGCTGGCCAGAAAACAATTGGAAAGAGGGCAAAATTGCCACACAGGTACAGCGGCATCACCAGCATCAATCGCGGCCATGGTGGTGGTTATCGGGGGGGTCACAAAATAGAGATCTCAGCAAGATTAAGCTATGTGGGAGATCGTATCAGCCAGAGGTGGCTCGCCGATGTAGGAAAACTACTCTAACGGTGGCGGAGGCGGCAGAAATCGGCTGTAAAAACTTCGTCGCTAGTGGCAGCGCCAGTGGTTGTGACAGGAACATATAAAAAGCCGGCCACAAGGCGGTCATATATGTAAAACCCATGATTCGAGTCAGGGTTTTATATTCAGAACCGGTCGGTTCGACCGTTATTTTTTCGAGTTGAGTCAGTTTCAGGACACGTGTACCGAGCCGATGCCAGTCGCGTGTATCATCTATGAGGGTCATGCGTACCCAAGTATATGATGATAACGTCATGAACACAGCAGAACAGAATGAGTTATTAGGTGTATGAGAGTATGCCAGTCATTTTTTTTATTATTTATATATATATTGGATCGTAGAATTAGTATTAGGCCGTTACCGCGTTAGGATGCGTTCGGGCAGTCTGGGTGGGTTATATGTCAGCATCATGATCCAAACCCCTCTGGATCAGACACGCATGATTGGACAACCTGAACCGAGTTAATAGCAGCCAGGATATGGCAGAGATAGTAGTAGATTTACGATGCATATGAGTAGGATTAGATATTTCTGCATCTAGGTAGTGCACAACCGCCGACCGAGTGCACAACCACCGACCGAGTGCACAACCACCGACCGAGGTGCACAACCGCCGACCGAGTTGCACAACCGCCGACCGAGTTGCACAACCACCACCCGAGGCGCACCACCGCCGTCCGAGATGCACTACCACCGACCGAAGATGCACTACCGCCGTCCGTGTATTGCTCATCCGCCGACCGATTAGATTAGTTAGATCTTAGTAGGACCAGAATTTGAGGAACAAGATATAACCACAGTAGAAATTAGCAGAACAGAGAAGAGTTAGGAAAAGTGAGTCTTTTGGATGAGATGACATAGGATCCGACTTCACAGCTCTCTTGCAATTAGTGTTTTGACCTGACACCCTTGGGTCAGATGAATATTGCAAGATGTCCCCATCAGACACTGTTAGTTACAGTCTCATAGGGATGCGTATGGACAGAGTCAGGGAACATGACAGAGTGACCTCCAGATGAGATGGTCACAATGATCAGATTGTGTAGACTGCATGATCGTGCATCCATGGGTCACAACCAGCATACATAGATCAGATGGTTGGTACATGGACACATGCAGTTTAACCCATGTAGCGATGGGCCAGTAGGCGATAGGGGTTAGGCTTGTATTAGAGTATTGGGCATGGATAGAGGGTTAGTGAGGAAGGGTCTTTCAGAGAGATATTGATTTCCTTGTGTTTCGCCAGCACGATTAGGTTCTCACCTTGAACCATAGGATTGAGCCTTGCCCGAGTATAGAGGTACCCTCATGGTATTGATTAGGGTTTACAGTGCAGGTCGGTATGGGCAGACCGATCTTACGATGACGGACCTCACCCCAGCTGGAGAACAATGTAAATAGGGACTTCAGACAGAACAGACCATGCAGACTAGACGGAATGATACCAGTGTATGCTCATCTTGGTTGATAGCCTTGCTTGAGAGTCTACCACAGCGGTAGTAGTCATGTGAGTCAAGATTAGTACTACAAATCGGTACGGGACGGCAGGTCACACACCACTGAAGAGCGGACGAGACACGTGTCGAACCTCATTATGAGTCCCCGTAGACTTGAGGAGAGACAGTGGTTCTTTGGGTCGTTCGAACCCCGCCCGTTTAGAAGTGCGTGACTAGTACAGTGTCGAGAAACATGTGCCTACTGTTGGCTGATTGAACTAGAGCCACTTAGGAGCCGTTTCTGAGATTTGTCATTGATTGACTGTTTCACAGACTGATCACCTGTGGCATAGTAAATCATGGTAATCTTAGAGACAAGTCCATAGACCTACCAATATTTTGGCCACCCAATATGTTACATAGAGATTTTATCTCCCTTACTATTTGCATGAGACCTTAACCTTACCATAGATAAGAGTTGTGCAGCAGGAGCGTGTGGGCCCATAACCAACAGGTCCCAGGATCCCCCGTTTACCTAGCATCAGATATTACATGTGAGGATGAGATGTCCCCATTGAGAGTTCTTGAGCAGTGTGATTAGATTTCTATGAGATTCAGCCTCCCTTCCTATAACTTAGAGATGTCAGACATAGTAGAGTTTTCACTTGAGGATCCCCACTCACCCTTGTATCAGTTCTACCATCAGTTTATCCAGAGGATTGAGATGAGTATACATTGACTAGAGCACATAGCACAGAGCACATGCCACAGACCAGATGCAGACTCCACAGTCCCATACAGAGTATGTTATCATACTCCTTGAGACACACTGTGTATGTACAGGTGTTCTCGCCTCCTTTCAGCAGTAGTTAGTAGTTGTATAGATAGTCACCTGAGCCATAGTATGCAGTAGAGAATAGCAGCTATCCTTGTTCTCATATAGAACAGAGTGAGATATTTGACTCAGGACCGAGTCAACTAGGACCCCGTGAGCGGTCTAGTTCCTTATACCGGGACACCTGAGAGTTATATCTAGACTGGCGACAGTGAGCCGTGCAGCTCATTAGGGTATCCACCGTACTTAGCAGGAGACTCATAGCAGGCCTTGAGGTGACTGTAGGACCTAGAGTAGAGTTCCTGCGAGTACATGTAGGTAACGGTTCATAGATGAGGATTAGAGGGACATGGGTAGATGTTAGCAGGTAGGTCTTACCCTCGGTGTAGTTTTCCAGGCATAGCCCAGATTAGAACCTTGCGATACTCTAGAGTATTTGCTTGACCAACCCAGTAGGCCCTTAGGGGTGATCTAGGTTTTCCGCCGAGTTAGCAGTAGGGATCAGAACAGAACAGAAGGATGAGGGTCATGTCAGAACAGGCACAGACAGCTTAGAAATAGAATGTTGATATTGACAAGATTATAAGCAGAACCCGCCATAACAGCGCAGCTACAGTGAGGATTTACATGACTATCGAAGTGTAGAGGATACAACTGGTGTGTATCTAGCTTCCAGGTAGTAGTTCAGCAGAACCTCCTTGAGTTAAAATTTCGAGGACGAAATTTTTATAAGGAGGGAAGGTTGTAAAACCCATGATTCGAGTCAGGGTTTTATATTCAGAACCGGTCGGTTCGACCGTTATTTTTTCGAGTTGAGTCAGTTTCAGGACACGTGTACCGAGCCGATGCCAGTCGCGTGTATGAGCTATGAGGGTCATGCGTACCCAAGTATATGATGATAACGTCATGAACACAACAGAACAGAATGAGTTATCAAGTATATGAGAGTATGCCAGTCATTTTTTTTATTATTTATATATATATTGGATCGTAGAATTAGTATTAGGCCGTTACCGCGTTAGGATGCGTTCGGGCAGTCTGGGTGGGTTATTAGTCATAGAGCATATCATTATAATGTTGTGGTGTTGTTTGATTTTACGGGATTTTTCCCAATTTTTATGAATTTTTTTAGGATTTAATACGACTTAGTTATTATACTTGACTCGAGCCGGAGACGAGTCAAGTAATATTTACGAGTTTGCCACCACACACACCCCCGACCTTTTCTCCCCCACGCCCAAACCCTCGTGCCGCGCCGCCCCTGTTCGTGCGCCACCGCCGCCGCTGTCGGCGCCGCCCGGCCGTCGACCGACGCCGCCCAGCTCGGCGACGCCGTTGCCGTGCTGCCCCGACCAGGTCCGGCCCCTGTCGGACCGCCGCGACGCGAGGAATCGCCACGCCGCGACGCCGCGCGCCGCGTTGCGCTTCCGTCACCGATTCCGCCGCCGGCGACCAGCGCCGCCGCGATCGGTCACTCGCCTCAGCACCCTCAGCCTTCCAGCGACCTTCCCCGACCGGAACGGAGGGCATCGCCGCCCTGGCCGGCCGGATTTAGCGACCCAACGCCGCCGCTCTGTTTTATGCATTTTCCGGCGAGCCGCCACCTCCGTTGGCCGTGTCGACCTCGTAGATGAGTCGGGCTCGCCGAGCCGGTTCCGAGGGTACCCAACACGACCACTTTCCGGCTAGTAGACGCCGCCGGCGATTGTCGCCGGAAAACCACCGGAAGCCGCCGGAAAACCGCCAGTAGCTGCCGGAAAACCGAAATTTTTGGAATTTGCCAGAATTCACCGGATCTTCCGCGGGGCTCACCCAGTCGAGCCCGATCGAACGTCGGACGCCGGGGAGCGCCGAATTCGAGCTCCGAGACACGCGACGGAACCTTAGCCGTCGCCGATTGTCGACAACGTGAGGTATAATTACCTCCGATTGATTTATTTAAAATTGATGATAATTGTTAGCATAACATGCTAGGATTGATTAATTGATCATGATTAATGTCTTGACCATGAATAAAGTGATAAGATGTGCATGATGAGATTGATTAGTGAATGAAGTAAGTGATCTAATGAGGTGAGATTGAGTATGAGCATGCTAATCGAGTACGATGTAACTTAGAAGAATACAATAAAATATGGTATGAATAGGATGAGTTAGAATTATTTACTCTATAATTATCTGATTGTTATTTTGATGGATGATCTTGTGGTTGCATTGTGTGATGTTTATTGAGTTTGATGCATCATTTAGTTAGCGGGCGTTAGTATTTAGTTTTGATGTGTAGGTACGGAGTAGGAGCTCGCCGCCTAGGCGCGATGACACGCTTGGAGCTTCTACCAGGTCCGTTTAGGACTCGTCTCTGATTTACTCTTTTCTATTGTATGTTTAATTTATTGCCTGCAGGACGGGTTAAGTGGCGTTTTATCGGATCCCACTTAACTCGGGCCATTTAACCGAACATTTTTCGGATTAATAACCCCTCGAGGATGAGATCCCTCGAGGATGATTTCGAAACCAAGATCCACCACAAGTTGCCTTCGGGCCTATTATATAAATCCCTACCCAGCCCTATATATATATGTAGTTTTCGCGTTTTCAGTGAGACGAGAGATGGAGAAATCGACTGCACGTACCATGCAGAGGATGCCGTGACAGTCAAAGCGGGCTCTGGATTAGTGCCAGCGGACTGTTCCATTCCCGAGGGATCCTGACAACTCCGCGTTTGAGTTCCTCACACCCGGAGAACGTGGAGGTTTACGGGTACTGTTTAGTACAGCGCATGTCCGGACTTGTGGTTCAAAGGGTACTAAAGGCGACTGCCTGAGAGTACTCGGCCTTCGTGCTCAAGGCCAGGAGAAATATGGAGGTAAGGAGAGGGCTTAGGATAAAGTTTCACGAGAAGTACTGAAAAAGAAGTGCTGAGAGTAGCACAGTACCAGCAGCAGTAAGTTCGGGATGCTACCGGGTCTGCAGCCCAGTGGCTCCTCAGTAGTGCCCTTCAGAGTGTTCACGTGGAGTATACGTTGTTTTCTTTCATATGAGAGTTTGCTCTCATAGCCAGTTTGTTATAGATATTTTCTTTTCGGACCAGTAACGCTTGTTACTGACGTTTTTCTTATATATATGTAGGTGATAAGCACGAGATGGATGTGCCGGCCGGGACGGAGGAGCAATAAGGTCTTCTGCACACACACATTGGGTGATTGAATGTTTCATGTTTTGTTTATGATGTTATTTAATAAACATGCTATGATTAAATGTTTGAGGCATGATAATGATACGAAATGAAATGATCACAGTAGCGCAGCAAAAGTATGATGGGTTAGGACCCAAGTTCCAGAATGAGCTTATAGTATATCAGATTGTGTGTAATGAAATTGTCGATATATGCTTATATACCTGTATATATTATTTTGACAGGGTGGACCCTAATTGCACTTTTAGTGGAGACCCTGTCTGTTTTATTTCAGAATTTTGATCGTAACTGTATTGGTGTGTATTTTGAATTGCTTGTCATTCATGTAGTACCATGTTAGGATTTTACATATTTATTCATTCATGATGGATCGTATCTTCATCTTAAGACGCCGAGATTGGATCCACATGAGTTAGGTTCGGGTTAGCCGACCTAACCGGGGCCTGTAACATGCCGGTTCGGTTCACGAGCGTGAACCGGATTTGGGGTGTTACAATATAGGTGCCAGTCGATAGTCGAGGGAGAGCCAAAGACTCGTTGGTGGGGAGCCAAAGTGCTGGTGGCGGTAAGGGTTGGAAACTCCAAAAATCAATGGAAATTTCTAAAAAACAATTAGAGAAAACTAGGCTTACGTGGACGGCTCATATCTTTCCACGTGCCACAATCAGCACGTTCGACAACTCATGATCTAGTGGGGCCCACCTATGGGTATATGCAATATATATATATATATATACACACATATATATATATATATACACACACACACACAAAATGCTCCGATCGAGACCATCGAAAGTCAAAACTAACTCGAGTCCTAAAAGTGACTCTATACACAGGAATCAAAGCATAAATGGTAAATGGGCTCAAACCCTCAACTCAATCGGGTGCAAACCTACCACTCAATCATGCTCAGCCCACAGAGGCACAATCCGATGATCCCAAATCCTTATGATGCATGCAATGCGATACCCTGAATCCCAAATGGATACTAAACACTATAACGGCCTAGATCTAGGCCTAAAACCCTGGCTAACTCATACAAATTATCTGTATACCTCGCATGTACATTGATAACTCATGCGCTGCTGTAGCCTAACTGAAGCTATTATCTACATGTCGGGCATACTCAGCCACCATAACATGCTCATAAGCCCATCAGGGCCCTATACTCATGGTCTGAAAATTGCTCTGGCTCGAACTCGCTCGAACCTACTCGAGACTGGCCCAAACCGGGCAAAACTACAAGCAGGTAAAACCCTAACCCAAAGCTAGGTTTTACAACCTCTCCTCCTTATAAAAATCCGTCCTTGGAATTTCTCACATCAACTGCGATCGAAGGTCTCAACTAAAGGCGCCATTTCACTAGCAAACCGGTATCTCTCCCTTGAAAGCTACCTGCAAATGAACCAACATGAAGCTGGAACTCTCAACATTGAAGAAGCTCACTAGCTCCTTACTATTCTGGCTAGACGAACTACACGTAATCAAATCATCTAGCAAAACATGCCATACATGTTGGAATCATCTGCCTGGACTGGCCATACATGTTGGAATCGCCTTGTTGGACTGACCATGCTTGCTTGAATCACTCGCTTGACTAGTTCATAGGGTCACTGCAAACTATGGGAATTGAAATGCAATGACCTTGGTGGAAAAAACCTTGGTTCAACCCTAAGGGTCTACTAGGTGGTCAAGAAGGTACTCTAAAGTACTGTAGGGTACTAGCCTGAGCTACATCAGGAAAAACTATCTCAGTGCAAAGTTGAGGCCTAACATCTACCCATGTCGTCCTGATCCTCATAAATGTAATAGGTCAACTACGTGTACCCTCAGGGCAATCTGCTCCAGGTCCTAATCTATACCTGGGTGTCCTCCGAATCCTACTTGCATATAGTGAACTCTAGTACCAAATAAGGGAATATGCTAATGGGCTGTATGGTTTACTATTACCAGTCTAGGTTACACACTTAGGTGTCCCTGTAAGAGGAACTGGATTGCTCACTAGGTCTTCGTTAGCTCGGTCCCCAGTCAAGTATCTCACTCTGTTCCATAATGGAACAAAGATAACTATTATGACTTTACCACATGCTATGGCTCTCGCAACTATCTACATAACTGCTAACTACTACTAATGGGAGCTCTCTGTGTTGGAATGAAGACGAGAACACTAGACATGTACAGCATGTCTTAAAGAGTATGAAAACATACTCTACACGGAACTGTAGAGTCCATATCTGGTCTGTGGTCCATGCACTGGTCAATGTTTGCTCATCTCAACCATCTAGAAAACTGATGGTAGGACTGATATATCTGGAAGGGTGAGTGTGGAAAAGATAGTATGTACACGTGTCTTAGTGTCTATGGTCACATGGAAAGAGACTCTATCTCTTGTAGAAAATTGGTCACACTCCTCTAGAACTCTAAGTAGGTGTCTTATCCTCACATGGTTTGACATCAGGTGTGCTAGGAAAGTACACTAAGCTAAAAAATTCTACTAGGTATGTAAATCACTCTACTATAGTGATGTGAGGATCTTCATCTGAGTCAGAATGGGGTAATGAAACTCTGTATAATATACTGGTGCCTCAAACATATGGGCAGGTCCATGGACTTGTCTCTAAGATCATCATGATTGGTCTCCACCATAGGTGGCCATCCTATGGAATAGCTAATCAACCTAAGTGGCTCTAGTTCAATCAACTAACAGTAGGCATGTGTTTCTCGACACTATACTAGTCATGCGCTTCTAAACGGATGGGGTTCAAACAAACTAAAGAACCACTATCTCCCCTCGAGCCTACGGTGACTCATAATAAGGTTTAACACGTGTCTCGTCCAGTCTTCAATTGTGTGTAACTTGCCATCCTGTACCGATTTGTAGCACTATCTTGATTCACATAACTACTATCGTTGTGGTAGACTCTCAAGCAAAGCTATAAGTCTAGATGAGCATATACAAATGTCCATCTATCTAGTCAACATGATTCGGTCAAACTTAAGTCCCTGTTTGCGTCACTCCCAATCTTGGCTGTAGTTATCTCCTCCAAACTGGTCTGTCATTAGTTACCGACACTATAAGTCCCAAAACAGTACCTTGAAGGTACCTCATATACTAGGGGTAAAGGCTAAATCCTATGTCTCAAAGTAAGAACCTAATCATGCTGGAGAAGTATAAGGAAATCACTCTCTCCCTCAAGGACACACCATCACCATTTAACCCAAAGGCTGTAATACAAGTCAAACTCCTCTCACTAACTGAGGCCACACTGCATGCCTGACCATCTACTAATCATCTGATCTGTATACCCTGGCTATAACTCATATATTTACTGTCATGCTGAGTACATAATCTAACCACTGTGGCCATCCCATCTAGAGGTCACACTGCCCTATTCTCAGACTCTATCCATATACATCCCTAAAAGACTCACTAACACTATCTGATGATCCCTATATGAATGTCACTAACAATATCTTGCAATACACATCTGACCCAAGGATGTCAGGTCAAGGCGATGGTATACAAGATGGCTAATGAATTCAATCATGTGCCATCATAACCAAATAATTCTACTGCGCCTAACTTTCCACTACCCATATAATGTTACCATAGCTATATCGTGTCCACAATTTGTGACCCAACTCTACTCTCAATGTTGTCACCTACTATGAACATCCTAATGTATTTGTTCTTCTCTAGGGTGAGATAACTACTTGGCCTTTGCTTTCACAATAACTAGTCACTCGGACAATGGTAGTGCATCATGGTCAGTGGTTGGTCAACTAAGATGGTGGTTGTACATCACAAATGGTGGTTGTGCTACTCGAATAGTGGTTGTGCAACTCAAATGGCAGTTGTGCTACTCAGACGCAGTTGTGCTAAGCAGGTGCTGAAGCTTGATCCTGATCGTGTATGTCATGAACCCATTACTAGCTCTAGCATGTTTATCTCCATGTGTTATCTCCCCAGAGGTAGCTACTATTAACTTGGCTCAGGTTAACCAACCATGTGTGTCTGATCCATAGGGGTCTAGATTATAGTTGTGACACATGCGATGGAAAGATAATGTTGAGCCCACACCGGTCTCCTGGAATATAGATTAACTATTCCCATAAGCATTGATTGGTTCTCAATAGCAATCACTAATCTAGAATTGGAAAATCGAGTGAAATACAGTCAACCATCTAAATTTGTGGTCAAATGTAATATTGCTCATTCTTGACATGCTCCTGCCTCTGTCTATTGAAGAGTGGCCAACAATACTGTTGGGACAAACATACACTAGCAGAAGAAGGGGGCATGAGGTGAAGTGTCCACGGGACTATAGATCCACCTCACTACTCATCCTCATCCACTTCGATTTCCTAGAAGTCGTCTATCCAAGTCATCTACCCATACTCTCATCTGTACTCTAAGTGTTCCAAGTGCTTAAGTGGATTTGTTGGGATAGTCATATCCTCCACCCACAAGGATCTGTCTAAAGGTTTATGTTCCCCAATGTAGACCTCGGACTATGCCTAATGGATTTGTTTAAAGCACTTGATGGTCCAAGCTCATGTGTCACGTAACTATGTGAGTATCTCCATACTTCAAGCTTCCTACTGGTGTCATCTCTTGTAACTCCATCTTTTGATGTACACTATGTTCCAAGAAAGGACTGATGTGGTGACATGCAAAAGAGGGGCAAATGTTGCAATGTAGTCACCAAAGTTCTCCTGGTTGCCATCCAACTCCACCTTAGGTAATTAAGCATGTGGAGACTCTTAAGTCATCCCAATCATTCACACAGTAAAAACAAAGACATGTCTCGAAGCTTATCATGGCATGCTTGTGAGATACATGCTGGCATCTACTAAAATCATAGCCTCATATCTATCTCATAACTACTCTATAACTGCAAACACCGAACCATGCACTACTCAAGTCGAACTGAGGACACCATCTGAAATCCTAAGAAAAAAAGTGCAAAGAAAATACCTGTCAGCTTCCCTAAGGACAACTCTACACACTTGGCTCAACACAAAAGTTTTCCATCTCAATCAACCAAGATATGGCTTTGATACCAATTGTAACACCCTGACTTCAGTTCACCTAAGAACTGAATCAAAAATGTGATGATCGAGACAAATCATGTTTAAAGTTGGTGGTCAGTAAGACTCGATCAATAAAATAGATCGAAATAACCCACTTGGCATCATGAGAATAGAAGCATTGTTAAATATGCATCAAACACATCAAATAAAAATAAAAATAATAAAGTAAATGATTGCGTTGAGTTCAAGTGTGTGTAGCGTTTATTTGTGCTCCCACCAAAGTCAACTCAGGATTTGTAAAACCTACATAAAGTATATGAAAGACATCAGTAATGAATGTTATTGGTCCAAAAAATAACTAATCCAATCTGGCAAATGGGTATTCCATTACCCACAAAAACTTATGAAACTTCAAGATGGCCTCACACCGGGCAGTAAGCAAACATACTTAAGAAAGCATCGGCCTCACACCTTCCATATCACCCGCCACGGTACTCAAGTGGCAAAAGGAATAGTCAAGTTAGTGCATCACATTTCAAAAATGCGCTGCATTACGTAGTACCCTCATACACTGCTCAGCCTCAGGGTTTGAAGGAGTACTAGTGCAGTCCATACATATCTCTGTACCATTCATTGTCTTATTCGTGAAATCTGTAAAAATGCGCGTACTAATATAATAAGCTTAGGGAAGAAGCTTGTATCATACATTTTTGGAGCTTCAGTTTGAAAACTAACAAGGGATTTCATCCTTGTAGTTTTATTAAACATGCGTAGAAAATATAGCTAAATGACATAACATTGGAGGGATGCAATAAAACAACGCCGATGTCATCCTACATATAAAACACGATTAAACTAGACACGCAAGGAGTCAAGCAGAGAGGGAGAGCCCTACAGACCTATGGTACAAGCTCTAAGTGTATCTGCACATCTACAGCAAGCTCAAACTCGGGAACATACATCAGAACCCACTACTAAGTAAAATACTAACATCTCTATATGATGTGTAACGACCCAGCCCAAAGTGCAACGTAATGGGCTTAAGTCATTTCTTCAAAAGTGGTTAACCAAGTTAAAGATTTATTGACCATTCCCACTTATAAACAAGATCTTTGCCCAATAGGTATTAGATGTAGGATTAAGTTGTGGGATCTCACAATCCACCCACCTTAGGAAATTTAGTCCCCGAAATTCCTACACACAACCTTCGTCCTTAGACTCAGCACACATCCTTCTCTGGTCCGTGACTAGCAACCTTAGCCAACGTCCGTAGTCCAGCCCACCATCTAATATGGAACTATATTGCTCTGATACCATTTGTAACGACTTAGCTCAAAGTGCAACATAATGAGCTAAGTCATTTCTTTAAAAGCGGTTAACCAAGTTAAAGATCTATATTCTATTCCCACTTACAAACAGGATCTTTGCCCAGTAGGTATTAAATGTGGGATTAAGTTGAGGGATCTCACATGATGCATGCTCGTGGTGTGTGCTCATATCATCAATACATCCTAATAAGAAAAACTATACTAAATAAACATACAGCTAAACACACTACACATAAATCGAGACATAATAAAGAAAATAACTTATAACAAATAATCAATAAATAAATACATACAATCATGAATAAATAGATAGATAATAAATACATAAAAACAACCAATAATCTAATCATAAAATAATAATATCATGTACTATATACGTAAATGGCTGAACACGAGTAAATATTATATATACTCGTGTTAGTAATCATATAAACAATTAAATAAATAAATACATAATCATTCTATAAATCAATAAATAAACAATAATTTAATTTTAATTAATCATGAATAATAATAATACCATAGTCTTCATTAGAAAATATGTAATTAAATACAATTAACTAATAACATACACACAATGAACAAGTATATATATATATATATATATATATATATATATATATATACAATTTAGTAAACATAAAAAGACTAACATTAATAAGTAAATATAATATTAATAATAACAAATAATCATGAAAATACATATAAACAATCAATACTCTAATCATAAAATAATAATAACATATATTGTATACGTAAATGGCTAAACACGGGTAAATATTATATATACTAATGTTAGTAATCATATAAACATACATCATATACGATAAACATATAAATAAAAATAAATAAATAAATAATAATAAATAAATAATAATATATAAATAAATAACTAAAGAAAAACACTTATAACATCAAATTATACTAAATAATGTGAATATGCATATAAACTAATGTAAAGGTTTTCGAATTACCGAAAACGGTCGAAAAATAGATGAAATAGCGAATCGAGCCAACCCGTGCGAGTCAAGCTGAGCAATGAACAGTGTTGTGCAGCTAGGGGCGGATACGAGCTCGGGCATGACCAAAGACACGACCTGGTGAACAGTACTCGATTAAGCAAACGCGAAAGCGGGCAGGGGGACGCAAAAATGGCCAGACGGACACAAACATAGGCAGGCAAACTCGCAAACTAGGTAAACGGGCCAAACGGAGGGCAGTAATGCCCGTTGCCAGAAAAGGTCGCTTCTACTCAAGATCGACAAAGAGGAGGATAGGAAGGTGATGCCAATGACGATTGGCAAGGTCTGGCCGTCGGCTGGCAGGAAAATGGTAAGAAATGGGGCAGATCGCCACCGGGTGCAGCGACGTCGCTGGTAGTGATCACGGCTGCTGTGGTGGTTGATGTTGGTCCCAAATTGTAGATCTCGGTGAGTGGAAGCTGTCGGGGTGGTCGGCTTTGTAGGAGGACACTTGCCGGCACCAAAAACAGCTGAACTGGTGGCGGCGGAAGCAAAAATCGATAACAAAAACATCATCGCTGGCGGCCACTGCGGCAGTGCCAGTGGCGATCGTGGGTACCAACTAATTGCTAACTGCAAGGTGGTCACGGTCGTACCAATCTGGTGGGCGGGGGCGAGGTGGAGACTCGTCGGTGGCGAGTCGAAGTGGTGGCAGCGTCGAGGTGAAACTCATGTAAAATCATGGGGTAGTCGTTGGAAATCAAAGGGTGAAGATAAAGCTGAGTGGAGGGCTCAGACCTTGCCATGTAGCACAGACGTCCAACAACTTGTGGCCTAGTGGGGCCCACTTATGGGTATATGGACTATACATATGTATGAAAAGCTTATATTGAGACCGTCCAAAGTCAAAATTTACTCGAGTCCTCAAAGTGACTCTATAGATGGGGATCGAGGCAAGAAGGCTAACTGGGGCTCTAACCCTAAACTCAATCTAGCTGAGCCCACAAGGGCACAAACCAGTGATCCGAAATCCTTAAGATGTATGTAAACGAGATACCCTGAAAATCCCAAATGGATACTAACACTACAACGGCCTAGATCTAGGCCTAAAATCTTGGCTAACTCATAAAAATCATATGTATACCTCATGTAGACACTGATAAATCATACTCTCCTATATCATAATTGAAACTATCATATGCATGTCGGGCATACTCAACTTCCATAACATGCTCATATGGCCATTTAGACCTCATACTCATATTCTAAAAATTAGTTTGGCTCGAGCTCGATCGAACCAACTCGATACTGACCCAAATAGATAAAAACCAAAATCGGGTAAAACTCTAACCCAAAAATGGGGTTTTACATGTATTGTGTCTATATACATCCCTAGAAGACTCACTAACACTGTCTGATGATCCCCATAAGACTATCACAAACACTATCTTGCAATACACATCTAACCCAATGATGTCAGGTCAAGGCGATGGTATGCAAGATGGGTGGTGAAGTCGATCATGTGTCATCACATCCAAATAATTCTAGTCCGCCTAACTTTCCTCTGCCCGGATGATGTTAACGTAGCTATATCTTATCTTTAAACTCTTACTAGATGATGTTAATGTATATCGATATCATAACTTAGCTCCAAAATTATGATTTGTGGTCTCTATGCAATGCTAGCAACATCCTCAAGTAGTTGTCCTCCTATAGGGTGAGGTAACTACTTGGCCCTTACATCCATAATAACTGCTCCACTTGATCGGTGGTAGTGCAATATACGAATAGTGGTTGTGCATCATAGACGGTAGTAGTGCACATTTGGTCGGTGGTAGTGCATCGCGGTCGGGGTTAGGCAACCCGGACAGTGGTTGTGCATCTCGAATGGCGGTTGTGCTAATCAGATGCTGAAGCTTGATCTGATCATGTACGTCATGAACCCATTACTATCTCTAGCATGTTTATCTCCTTGTGTCTTATCTCCCCAGAGGTAGCTCCTATCAAGTAGGCACAGGTTATCCAACCATGCGTGTCTTATCCGGAGGGGCCTAGATCATAGTAGTAACACATACGATGGAAAGATAATGTTGAGCCCACTCTAGTCTCCTGGAATATGGAGTAACTGTTCCCATAAGCATTGACTACCACTCACAAGAAATCACTGATCTAGCCTTCATAGATCTAGTGGTGTAAAGACTGTGGAAAAAAAAGGACGCGAATTTGGTTCGGAAGGACCGAACGTGTTATATTCAATACCCGGTTAATTATTATATTTAATTATTTACCCGGCTACCCGGTGAAATAAAATACGGGTGTTTTCACATAACCTAGCAGTCATTTCATTTTATTTTATGAAGGACGTCCTCCACCCTAGACTTTATTCACATTTTCTTCTCCTCTTCCTTACTGGCGTGTCTTCTTCCTTGCTTAGGTATTCTTCCTATCCCCATATTCTTAATTTTCTTGCATGCATATTTTAATTTGATAATAAGCTTTATAATTGTGAGGATTAAAGTTTAAAATCAACATGAAAGAAACTAAATACGACTGTTGGCCGATGAGTCCCCTGTTTCAGCGAGATGGGCAAGCACAAGCAAAATTTCACCGAAAATCGGTGGCGACGGTCGTTCCGACATCGGAAGATGATCCTACTTTCTTCGTCAATCAATGTAGGGTCGATCTCACGTGTGTGGATGCCAGCCTGGGGTGATAAATGGCCAAAAACAAAGGACGGCAACAGAAACAAAGGCGACGGCGGTGGGTGCAGAAATCCGGCCGTCTTGGGTGGCGGCAGGTTCCAATCTGACCGGGACAGGCCGATAGGGGGTCGAGGGTGTCGAGGTGGCGATGCTCGCCGGCGGTGGAATTGGCGACTCGAGCGCACCGCTAGGGAGGCGATGCAGGCATCATCGCGGCTGGAAGGCAGCCGGAGTTGGCCGGGGTGACACCGCAACGGCATAGCAGGGCTGGGTAGCAACGATTGACGGCGGCCGGAGACGATTGCTGCAACGGCTGAAGGGCAGTTGCTGTCAGGAATAGGGGATGGCACCGGGAAAGAAAAAGATGAAGAAAATTACCTTGGGTGGCAAACTTGTAAATAATGCTTGACTCGACACAGCTCGAGTTAAATAATAATACCAACTTGTAAATAACACTTGACTCGATACCGAACATGTAATAAATCTTTCAAAATAATTATTTTAATGGGTTGTTAAACTATAGTTAAGTAGCAATCACTAGCGTTGAACCTAAATAGAATAATAAAAATAAATAAAGTTCAAAACTTTATTGAGTCGAATAATTTAAAATAATTATATTAAAAATATTTTTGAATAATAAAAATTATTTTAAATAATTTAATCGAACAACTTAATTAATTAAATTGCTATAAATAATAGTAGCGATTAAAAATTATAACCGTACACTAAATCATTAAGATCGGCGTTAAGTAATTATCATCGCAAAGGAAAATTAAATACTTGTTTATTAGTAATAATTATTTTATCAATTGTTAGGTATTAATTATGATTTAGATAATTAATTTAAAATGTAAAGTAGGACTTAAATGATTATATCACATGAATAATTAATTATTTCACTAGATTTGTTGAGAATTTAATATTTAATATTTTTGAATTGTTACATGTTATGTTGTCAAAAATTTTAATATATATATTAGACATATACCTGCATGCATTCCTCCTCGAATAAAATTATACTTACGTATAATTTTATATTCTCGTTCAGATTAGGATCGTTGGTCGTAGCTGCGAGTTCGAAATATCCAGGTCCATATAATTATTTGAAATGTTGTATTTTCCCGGTCCGTATAATTATTTGAAATGTTGTATTTTCCCGGTCTATATAATTATTTGAAATGTTGTATTTTCCCAAACTAGTATTATTATTTGAAATGTTGTATTTTCCCAAACTAGTATCCTTTGTCGGTACTAATCTCAGAATGAGCTGGGAGATGATTTTTAATCTCAGAATGAGCTGAGAGACAATTTCTAATCTCAGAATGAACTAGGAGACAATGACTAGTCTCAGAATGACCTAGGAGACCACCTGATCTTAGAATGAGATGGGAGACAATTTCTAATCTCAGAATGAACTGGGAGACAATGACTAATCTCAGAATGACCTAGGAGACCACCTAATCTCAGAATGAGCTGGGAGACAATTTCTAATCTAAGAATGAATTGGGAGACAATGACTAATCTCAGAATTACCTGGGAGACCACCTAATCTCAAAATGAGCTGGGAGACAATTTCTAATCTCAAAATAAACTGGGAGACAATGATTAACCTTAGAATGACCTGGGAGAGCACCTAATCTCAGAATGAACTGGGAGACAATTTCTAATCTCAGAATGAGCTGGGAGATGACTTTTACGAATCTCAGAATGACCTGAGAGACAAATTACTAATCTTAAATTGACCTGAGAGATAATTACTAAAAGACTTGTGAAACGATAATAAAAAATAACGGGTGAAATGATAATATGGATTATATTGACTTGTTTCATTTAATTATGCGCTTAGTTGTTTTATCACTAACGCAAAATTGTCTCCACAGGTGAGTAGCTGTGGACTGAAGAATAGAAGTGTGGTTGGTGGTTCTTTTACCAACCTAGGTATGGTAAATCGATAATAAAAAAAATTGGACTTCCTTATTATTCTCTTGTGTTATAAATGTGGCTATAGGAAACGGTCTGAGACTGTGGGACGTATATTTTATATATTGTCATATGCATCAGAACTTATTTTTACAATCTATGAATTTGAGACTTAATTGCTGTTTTTCAATTCATGTTCTGGAATGTTATATTTACATTAGCTATATTTTTAAGTAACACCCGGTCCGGTTCGGGCGGGTCGTTACAAATGGAATCCTGCCAATCGTTTAAATCCGCGGTCAAGGATAATCTCACTAATCCTTGGTGTGTTCATGACTCTGTTTGTTGAAGAGTAACCAACAATATTTTTGGGACAGACATACACTAGTGGAAGAGGCGAAAAGGTGGTGAAGTGCTCATTGGACTAAAGATTCACCTTGCTATTCATCCTCATCAGCAAGAATCTTTCTGAAGGTCCAAGTTCTCCAAAGTAGGCATAAAACTATGCCTAATGGATTCATTTATGGTACATGGTGGTCTAACTCATATGCCAACTAACTTTGTCAATGTCCATACTTCAAGCTCCCTACTAGTGCCATCTCTTACAACGTACATCATGTCCCAAGGAAGGACTGATGTGGTGACATGTGAAAGACGGCAAGTGCTGCAACGTGGTTGCCAAAATTCTAGGTACTCCTGATCACCATCCAACTCAAACTCAGCAAACTAAGCATGTGGCTACTCTTAAGTTGCCCAAATCTTTGGCATAGTAAAAGCGAAGACATGTCTCTATGCTTATCATGGCGTGCCTATGAGATCCATGCTAGCATCTACTAAAATCATTATCTCATATCCATCTCATAATTTCTATAAACATTGAAAAAAATACCAAATGAAATACCTGTCTACTTGCCTAAGGATAACTCCACACACTTTGCTCAAAACAAAAGTCTCCCATCCCAATAGACCAAGACATGGCTCTGATACCAACTTGTAACACCCTAATTTTGATTCACTTAAAACTGAATCAAAAATGTTGCGATCGAGTCGAGTCATGTTTAAAATTATCAGTCAGTACAACTCAATCGATAAAATAGATCGAAACAACCTTCTTGGTGTCATGAGAATGGAAGACATCGTTAAATACACGTCAAAACACATCTAACATAAATAGAAGTAAGAAAGTAAATAATTGTGTTGAGTTGAAGTGTGCATAATGTTTATCTATCATCCCACCAAAGTTGACTCAAGATTGCCAAAACCTTCATATATTATATGAAAAACTTCAGTAACAAATGTTACTGATCCAAAAATAACTAATACAAACTAGCAAATGGGTATTCCATTACCCACGAAAACTTATGAAACTTTAAAACTGCCTCACACTAGGCAGTAAGCAAATATACTTAAGCAAGTGACGGCTCACATGCATGGCTCATAATCATATTCATACATACAATGCTTACACCCTCACATCTTCCATATCACCCGCCACGGTACTCAAGTGTCAAAAGGAATAGTTAAGTTAGTGCCACAAATTTTGAAGATGTGTTATACTGCGCAATACCCTCATGCACCGCACTACCTCAGGGTTTAAAGGAGTACTAGTGGGATTCATACATATCTCCGTACCACTCATTCTCTTATTCGTGAAATCCGTAAAAATACGTGTACTTATATAATAGGCTTAGGGAAGAGGTTTGTATCATACATTTCTGGAGCTTTAGATTGAAAACTAACAAGGGATCTCAACCTTGTAGTTTTATTAAACATGCATAGAAAACATAGCTAAATGACCCGACATCAAAGGGATGCAACAAAACGTCACTGATATCATTTTACATATAAAATATGATTAAACTCAACACGCAAGGAGTCAAACATAGAGGGAGAGTCCTACGGACCTATGGTCCAAGCTCCAAATGCATTGACACATCTACAGCGAGCTCAAACTCCATAACCTATATCGAAAACCAATGGTAACTAAAATACTGATAATTCCATATGAAGCATGTTGTCGTATGTGTTCATATCATCAATACATCATAATAAATAAAACAATACTAAATAAACTGACAACTAAGCATATAGCACGTAAATCGAGACATAATAATAATCATAATAATACTACTAATAATAATAATAACTTAATAAATAAATACACGCATAGATAATTAGGTAAATAATAAATATATGAATATAAATAATAGTCTAATAATAAAATAATAATATAATTATTCTATATAAATACACAACTAGGCACAGGTAAATATTATATATACTCTTGTTAGTAAACATATAAATAATTAAATAAACAAACAAATAAATAATTAAATAAATTCATAGATAAATAAATAAATAATATTAATTAATCATGAAGAATATTAATATAAATAATAAATATACAAGCATACACCTAATTACGTATAAATAATAACACAAGTAAGGAATAATTAATAATCAATCAATTAATGAAATAAAATAAGATAAACACTAAAAAAAATAATACCTATGACTAAATACATTATCAATAGCAATAATTAGTCACACAATCATTCATCATAGTCAATAAATATATAAATAATAAGAAATAAATAATCATGAATAAATAAATAAATAATTAATTAAAAAATACTCATGACATCCAAACATGATAAACAATATGAATATACATCTAAACTAATGTAAGGGTTCTCGAATTACCAAAAATGGTCGAGAAACAACCAAAACAGGCTGAACCGGACCGAACCGAACTAAACCCGACCGAGTTGGGCCGAGCCAACTTGGTCTGGTTTAAATAAACTGTTGGGCTGGTTTGGAGGGATGGACATGGACATGGACACGGCTGGCAGACTCTTCACGGCCAGATGGACGCAAACGTGGGCGGCGGACACAATCACTAGCAAATGGGTAAACAGCCTCCACAAGGGGCGGCAGTGCCCATCACCAGAAAACGTCGACGGTGACATGGCAAGGCTCATCGCCAGTCGAGATCAACAAGGGGTGTCAAGACAAAGGTGCTGGTGGTGATGATCGGTGGAGTCTGGTCACTGGCTGGCCGAAAAAGCCCGGAAAGAGACAATGTCGCCACTGGGTGCGGTGATGTCACCGGCAGCGATCCCGGCCACGGTGGTAGTCGTGGATGGTCTAAAAATATAAATCTCAACAAGATGAAGCTTTTGGAATAGTCCCCTTCACAAGAGGGTAATCTTCACCAGCAATAATGCCATCGTCAGTGGTGACTATGGTGGTGCCAATAACAATCATGGGTACGGGCAGATTGCTGGCCGTGAATTTGTCATGGCCATACTGATCTAGTGGCTGAAGGAGGGGTTGGGTCTTGCCGGAGGTGAGCCAAAGTGATGGTGGTGCTAAGAGTGAAAAAGTTTGAAAATGGGAGAAAATTAACCAGAAATCATTGCGTGAAGCTATAAGGCTGAGTAGACGGCTCCAATCATGCCACGTGACACGATCCAGACATCTGACAACTCATAGCCTAGTGGGCCCACCTATGGATATGTGCAATATCTATATAGACAAAATGCTCAGATCGAGTCTGTCAAAAGTCAAAACTAACTCAAATCCTAAAAGTGACTCTATAGGCGGGAATCTAGGCTAGATGGGCAAATGGGCCTCGAAACCCTAAACGCAATCGAGTTGGGCCTATGAAGGCACAATCTGATGGTCCGAAATCCCTATGATGCATACAATGAGATACCCTAAAAATCCCAAACGAATACTAAATACTAAAATCCTAGCTCACTCATAAAAATCATATGTATACCTTGTGTTACACTAATAACTTATGCTCTACTGTATTATAACTGAAACAATCATATGCATGTCAAGCATACTCAACCTCCATAATATGCTCATATGGCCATCTGAGCCTCATACTCATATTCTTAAAGTTGTTCTAGCTCGAGCTTGCTTGAACTGACTCGAGACTGGTCTAAACCAGGCAACTACTAGCGGGTAAAACCTTTACCCGAAGTTGGGGTTTTATAGTTAGCCTTGCCCCAAAGTATTATAACTCCATAGTGAAATATAATGATATAAAGATACAATATGCCAGCACAACCACCATTGCATATGTTTGAATTGTACAAGGTTCACATAGTTAGGGCATATACCCTTCATATAGTCATACACAAAATACATGTTTTAAAGCAAACAACATACCAATGGACCCCGCCACCACCGCCACTGAACCATTTGATCCATGCACCTAGGCCGGCCAACGCTAGGAAACCTCACCTACATATAATAGAAAACCACATCAGTAATCAAATAAACTTGATTACCGGTCCGAATAACTACCGATAAAATAACGCTAGGGAACCTCGCTAGTTCCGTGGATATTCCATTACCCACGGAACTTACAAAACTTTAGAATTACCTCACACTGGGCGGTAACCAAACGTACTTAAACAAGTGATGGCTCGCATGCAGAGCTAATATTTATAATCATACATACAACGTTTATGCCTTCACAACCTCCATATTACACCCTCCACGGTACTCGAGAGGCAAAAGGAACAGTAAAGTTAGTGCCACAAATTTCAGAAATGTGTTGCGTTACGCAGTACCCTCATACACTATACTACCTCGGGTTTGAAGGAGTATTATTGCGGTCCATACATATCTCCATACCGCTCACTCTATTATTTATGAAATCCATAAAAATGCACATACTTATATGATAAGTTTAGGGAAGAGGCTTATATTATATATTTTTGGCGCTATATATTGAAAACCAACAAGGGGTCTCTCCTTGTAGTGTTATTAAATATGTGAGAAAACACAACTAAATGCCCTGACATCAAAGAGATCCGCTAAAACACCGTCAATGTCATCCTACGTCTAAAACACTATTAAATTCAACATGCATGGAGTCAACTAGAGACCAAGCAAAGGAGAGTCCAGCACACTTGGATGAGAAGAGCTCCGTATTCTAGTCAGTGAGCTCACCAGCGATACCTAGCATGGAGATGGAACCGAATAAGAATCAGGTTACATCGGCATGTAAAACAAGGCAAATCCTCCACCCAAGCTCAACACTTAACATTACTTAATTTTCTTAATTAGTTCATAAGTGAAGTGTTAAACCTTATTAGGTAACTCAATTAAGGTTTCGGTTTTATGTTCACTTAGTGGGATTAGTCAATTCTATGGTTTTTAATTGAATGGGCTTACAATATGATTTTTCGGACAGGCCCAACAATGTCCAAATGGGCTTAAATTTGGATGTGTTGTCCCTTACGCTCTAAGGTTCATAGGTAAATTCCACCATGGCTTGCCTATGGGCCAATCAAAGGCAACAAGGCCCATTAAGCTCAGTGTTAGGGTGCTCTGCACACCAATTTTGTAACTATTGGTTCATGGGCTAGAGGATTTCAAATGGGCTTGGCTCAGTGGGCCTAATTAGCTAACACAAGTAACCTAAGCCCAATAAGAGCTAGGCAAATTTTACTTTGTAAATGGGCCTAAGTGGATTTTACAATTTGGGTGGATGGGCTGTTTCTCGAGCTATCTAGACCCGAACAAATTGGAAATTTACAAATAAAATAGGGAACCTACCCAAATGGCTCCAAAATTGGTCACTATGCTACTGAGACATAGAGTAAGGTGTGGACTAAGTTTCACTAAAATTAAACACACTTAGCCTATTTTAAGGAAATTTACAACCGGAGTGAAAAACTAGGGTTTTCACCCATCATCTTTACACTGTCCGTGTAAACACCTTTAAAATATACCTAGATGATTTTTACCCATTCCAAAAATTTACATATTTCAAGTAGAAAATTAGTGTAGTATCATAAAATTTTATTAGTTGAAAATTTATGGCTTAAAATATAAGACAATCACTGATCATGCTCATAATCATAAACACACAAGAAATAGAAGGCGTATTTATGGGTGATGTGCATGATTATTTGGTGGTTACATTAGGATTAAATTTTTACCAAGAACTCATAAAAGTACCATGAAAAATATAGCATGTTGTGCATCAACAGATCCTACTAGGTCAGAGAGATTAAATTAGAGAAAGGAGCGCTTATATTACTATCACGGTCCTAGTCGCCACCTTTCCTCAGTTTTTACCGTCATACATGCAAATTCTAGAGCATGGCAAGTAAAACACCCAACACAAAAGTTATAGATCTATGTGTTTTGAATGAGAAAAATAATAATAATCTTGCAAATAGAACATCAAAATGGTAGGATATAATTTTTTATACTGAAATGGTGCATATCAGTGACCTACATGCATTGTAAAAATCATATCTATTTATCTACATGTCCAAATAAGATGAATGTGTACTTCAACTTCTCCTAACATTCAGATATAAACGATAAAAATGTCCTAAAAATAAATTTATGTAAGAATATAAGTGAAACACATCACACAACAAGAACCAGAGGCAGCCCAAACCTAAGGCTAACGAGTGAGGACCAAGGGGAGGTCTTTTAAGGCATCCAACCTCAAAGCCTACAACCCTAGGATGCTAGAATGTGGATGGGGTTTTCTTGGAGCTCAAAGGAGGAAGAAGAAAGCCAAAGAGAGTAGAAGAAATTGGTTGGAGGTGAGGAGGGAAGGAGAAATGGTGCAAAGGTGAGGGAAGGGGTGGATTTTATAGAAAAATAGTGGTTGGTTTGGTGATGTCATAGGTATGGGTGCCATACCTATAGAGGTATGGGTTGGCTTGGTAATGTCATAAAGGTATGGGTACCATACCAATAGAGGTATGGGTTGGATAGATAAGGATGTATGGGTTGGGTTAGCTAAATAGATATGGATTGGGTTATCTCAAAACCCAAAAACTTAGGGTTTTTACCCTAAAGCAATCGGCCCACTCGGGAATTGCATTGCAGGTCCCAAAAGGGGTTAGGACGGTCTGAAAGGTTATCAAACACATAACAAGCACACAAAAGATATGCGAGGAACGCAGTCCTAACATCTAACTATATACCATTAAATTAACCAAACATGAAAAAGTCGGGCGCACCGCATCCAAACAGGCATACCGAGTGCCGAAGGAGGCTAAGGCCGGGCAACTTACACCATACCATATACGAACTACAGCAAGAAAGGCCGGACCCCACTACCCAATTCAGGTAACAACCGAACATACAATAAAACCCTCGGGTAGACACCCTGGGTTTTACAGAAGAGGCTTGTATCATATAATTCTAGATCTTTAGTTCGAAAACTAACAAGTGATCTCATCCTTGTAGTTTTATTAAACATGTGTAGAAAACACAACTAAATAGCCCGACATTAGAGGGATCCGATAAAATACCGCCGATGTCGTCTTATGTCTAAAACAAGGTTAAACTCGACATGCAGGGAGAGTCTTACAGACTTGTAATATAAGCTCTAAGCGTATCTGCACATCTACGGAGAGTTTAGACTCCGAAACCTACATCGGAACCTACTACTAAGTAAAATACTAACATCACTATATGATACATGCTTGTTGTGTGTGCTCATATCATTAATACATCTTAATAAAGAAAACAGTGCTAACAAACCTATAACATGTGGCACAAAAATCGAGATATAATAATAATAAATAATAAATAAATAAATAAACAAGAAAATGCACTCATAGATAATTAGATAAATAATAAATACATAAACATGAACAATACTCTAATCATAAAATAATAATATAATTATACTATATAAGTGTATGGGTAAACATGAGTAATTATCAACAGTGGCGTACGTAGATTGTAAAAACCATGATTTTTATTACAAGACTCGAACCTAAATATTATGAAATAAATATAGCTGAATCGATATGGTTGGTTATCAAGTCGACCGGTCATGGTTCGACTTAAGGACACCTAGAAAATACCTATTCATGAATGGATGATGTGGTGTGAGAATTTAATGAAGGGGCTCGTTGAACCTAGGAAATACCAATGGATGATGGGGTATGAGAATTTAATGAAGGGGCTCGTTGAAGTGTATATATATGCAGGAGGAGGGAGTATTTCAAGCATCATCTCCGTCCCAGGCGACCTCCCCATTACTGTGTGAGTATTTCATCCCTCATCTTATTTGTTTCCGTTTGGATTCTTGCATGCAAAGTTTTGTTGGAGACGCCTTTGTTAATCTCTAGCATCTTATGCATGGGGTTCTTGTCAACTGCTTTGTATGAACTGCTGCGAGTCTTTGGGGTTGGGTGTTTGTTTTGTGTTTTATTAATGGACATGCCAGAATGGACCTGACAGCCAATAATGGACATGTCAGAATGGACCTGACAGCCAATAATGGACATGTCAGAATGGACCTGACAGCCAATAATGGACATGTCAGAATGGACCTGACAGACCAATAATGGACATGTCAGAATGGACCTGACAGCCAATAATAGACATGTCAGAATGGACCTGACAGCCAATAATAGACATGTCAGAATAGACCTGACAGCCAAAATGGGTGACAGCCAATAATAGATATGTCAGAATGGACCTGACAGCCAATAATGGATATGTCAGAATGGACCTGACAGCCAAAATGGGATATGTCAGGATGGACCTGACAGCCAAAAATGGATATGTCAGAATGGACCTGACAGCCAAAAATGGATATGTCAAAATGGACCTGACAGCCAAAATGGACACATCAGAATAGACCTAACAATCAATAACGACTAATCTCAAAATGAACTGGGAGACCATCTAATCTCAGAATGAACTAGGAGATCGCCTAATCTCAGAATGACCCGAGAGCCTGTAGAACTACATTGAGCTTGATCCCGACATGGGTATGTAGGCTAATCAAGATTGATTGATTTCAGCTCACCTAAGGAAAAATTACATTTATGGTTGGTGGTTCTTTTACGAACTCAAGGTAGGAGAAAGGATAATAAATTAGACTTCTTTTTATTTTCTTGTGTTATACATGTGGCTTTGGGAAACGATCCAAGACTATGGAGTAACGCCCGGACCAGTTAGGGCTGGTCGTTACAGGGTTAGTTTGGTTTAATTTCGAGTAACGCCTAGCCATCTAGGCCCATAGTATTGTAAAAAAATGGCGGGTCGTTACATAGATGCAAACGCGGGTAGGCGAATGTGATGCGGGCAGGCAAATGCAACGTTAGTAAATGGGCTGAACCAGGGGCAGCAGTACCCGTATCTACAAAATGCCGACAATGGCACTGCTAAGGTCACCACCAGTCGAGATTGATAGGGGGCATCATGGCAGAGGTGCTAATAGTGACGATCGGCTAAGTCCGGCCGATGGCTGGTCGGAAATTGGAGTGGAAGGGGAGGTATCACTACAGGGTGCGACGACGTCAGTGGCAGCGATCACGGCCACGGCTATGGTTGTGAGTGGTCTCAAAATGTAGATCGCAAGAAGATGAAGCTTTTGGGGTAGTCAACTTTGCTAGAAGACCATCGCCGGTACCAGAAAATAGCCCAAAAGGGTGGCGGCGGCGGCAAAAATTGACAACAAAAATGCCATCACCGACGGTGCCAGTGACAATTGTAATGTACAGACTGATAGCCAGTCGCAAGGTAGTCACGGTCGTACTGATCTGGTGGCTGGGGGTAAGGTGGAAACTCACCAGCCTCGAGCCGAAGTGGTGGAAGCGCTAAAGGGTGTAAATTCTAAAATCATGAAAAATCTCTGGAAATATAACATGGTGAAGCTAGGGCTGACATTGACAACTCAGATCTTGCCATGTTGCACGATCTGTCTAACAACTCGTGATCTAGTAGGACCCACGTATAAGTATATGCAATATACATATAGATAGAAAGTTTGGATCGAGACCGTCCAAAGTCGAAACTGACTCAAGCCCTAAAAGTAACTCTATAGGCAGAAATCGAGTGAAGAAGATTAAATGGGCCTCGAACCATGCAAACTAGGCCAATAGGGACACAATTGAGTGATCTAAATTCTTATGCTGCATACAAATAAAATACTTAGAAAATCCTAAACGGATACTTAACGATGTAACGACATATATTTATAGGTGGGTCCTACTAGGTCACGAGTTGTCAGACATCATGTCTAACTCATAAAAAATCATATGTATACCTCGTGTATACAATGATAACTCATATTCTACAATAATATGTATATCGGGCATATTCAACTTCTATAATATACTCATATAGCCATCTGGGCCCGAAGTTGGGGAGAAGATATAATATTCATCGTTTTTTCCATCATTATTTTAAACTAACTGATAAGATAAATATTAAGAGATAATATTTTATTAATTAAAGACTAAGTCAAAATTAATCTTTGGTGAGTCTAACCCTTATGGGCGTCTCTACCAAAAAATATGCCAACACTTACCACTGTTACACCTGCTCTTGAATGCATTCATCCAATGCAAACTATATTCTTCACGGCAAAGATACAGGTATGAAACCTGAAATTTTAATTCAGTGGGAAGGACTTCCACCATTGGTAGCTACTTGGGAACCACAAGGATTATTTGTAATACAGAGCACTGCTATCTCCTTCCTTGAGGACAAGGAAGATCTTAAGGCGGCGGGAATGATACAAGAAGAGAAAAATTAGTAAAATTGGTTGTAAATCTGAGGGCATTTTAATAATGTTTCTGCTTTTGATTCACTTTGGTTTTAGTTTTAATTAAGTTTTGGCGGGAAAATTAAAATTCTGAATTTGAATTTGGAATTTGCAATTAGGATATAAAAGAGATCAATTGCACGTTTGTAAAACAGGAATGAAATTCAATTCTTCGCAAGCTCCATCTCTACTCTTCTCTTCTTCTTCCTTCCTATCTTCTCTTCACCTCGTCTCTGACAATCCTAATTCACCTCTATTCTAATCTTTGCTCTTTTACTCTGTTCTCTGATCCATTTTTCCCAATGATCCAATCGGAACAATGTCGGATTCAACATTGAAGGGCAGAACCTCAAGCAATCATTGGAGGGGATTTTACGGATGCCAGATGATTGTATCAGCTACCGGTCAACGACGTCGGTTGCCATTGTACTGCGCATATTAGGGTTGCCTAGAACGTAGTTAACCATGTGCTGTTCATGATTTATATGTATTCATGCTATTGTTGATATCCTTTTTCATATTTATGTCTAAGTTAAAGAGTGAATAATATGTTTATTAAGATATTAAATCAAAGTAGTAAATCACTTAAATGGTAAATAAAAAATTATTAATGAAGTTAATTATTTTCAAAAATTATTTTAGTTTGATACTTGTGATGTTAAATGAATATCCGTGAATAACATATCATCATATCGTCACATGCATGATCGGATTATATATAATAATGAATATAATTATGAATTTAAAAAGTAGGACGTTCGTTGAGTTGAAGATTAGGATTTATGCGATTTGAGGTTAGCACAATTTTTGGTATAATATATGGCTTAATTAATGGCATAAATAATCGAACCGGTATTTAAAATTTAGACACGATATATCGTATGAAATTATCAAATAGATCGGTTTACCCTATGATACGGCATTTGTGCTTGGTTGCTATTACGCTACCATCAAGGTGGCCACTTTGGGTAGTACGCCGTCCAGGCATAGGACTAGCAAATGTCTAATTTTGTAATAAATGATATCAGAATTTCATTAATTATGTATATTTGTTTATGATTATTTACTGATGGAGTATTTAGAAGTATTAATGCGGATTTATCGTGGAAAATCCCACAATTAATTAGTTAGTTTAAATAGTTTCATTTTCAATACATATCATAATAAGGTTAAATATATTAATGAAAATGAAGCTTATAATTATTATTTGGTAAACCACTTTTGATGAAATGAATAGATCATAAATTTATACTAATTGAATCAGTTTGTTAAATGTGGTATTAAAGATAGCCGAGAAGCATATTTAACAAAAGGGGTTGTGAGCCATTAGATCAGATGGGGCATAACGGGTGCATGGTCTTTTTGGAATATTGCCTTAATTATTTCTATATATATTGTTGATGTTGGGCTTTTTATTATTTCTATTATTTTCTTAAGAACTTTATAGTAATGTTGTGGAAGTATGTTGTGGTTAATGAGAAAGTCTATATCTCATTTATAATGGTTTTATTTTCTCTGAATTTATTCATTGCTTCACAAAAATTGCCTAATTATATTATCTAAGCTACTAACCACAAAATAATTAATGACACATTCAAGGTTCTTAATTTTTTTATGAAATTCTCTTAATTAAGTTTATCTAAGCAATCATTGTGTTGGTCAAATCTAAAATTCTAAATAGCTTAATCACTAGTGAAAAACTCCCTTTTGTCTCCAAAAATTTCATTGAAAAAAGACTTCACATCTAATTTAATTAGGTAATGATGCAGAGGCAAATTGTCCCAGCAAATTTCGGTTACAAAATTCGGAGAGAAATTGTCACTGAAATCCAGTGTCAAAACAGTGAAATGTCACCAAAAATTGGTGGCAAATATTGGTGGTCAGTATTTGTAATTGAATTTTCGGTAACAAATCGGTGACAAATGTAAAAAAATATTAAGAAATAAAAAATATTGGACAGTGGCGTGGCACGGTAGCGAGCAAGGGCAAGGGCACACAGTGGCCCTAGGGCAGCTATGGCTGCAATGGTGCACGGCAGTTACCCGTGCAGGGGCTGTGGTGGAGCGCAGCAATCGGTCGCAATGGGGCATGACAGTCAGCATTGTGGGGGCAAAGGGTGCGGGGGCATGCACTGCAGGGCGTGCAGTGAGACGAGCTGGTGGCTAGTAGCAGGGATCAGCAGTGTGACACATGGGGTCGGGTAGTGCATGTGTGGTAGTGCAGTAGTTGCAGGGAAGTTGTGGCTCGGGAAGATGGCAGGGCAGTGTGCATGCCGGAGGGGCGCATGAGCACCAACGTCGCGTAGGGCTAGTAGGTCGAGTCGGTGGGGTGGGCCGGCAGGGGAGCGGGTAGGCAGGGCAGGCCACGTTGGAAACACATGCTGTGGTCACAAGCAACACGGCCATTAATGGTCACATGTTTGAACACTTGACCATTTATGGTTGCAAATGGCTGTGTTTCAAAAGGTACTAGTTTTTATAAAAATAAGGTTTTCAAAATTTGACACCGAAAAAATAGTGTCATTCGGCCGGTCAACAAAAATTTTGATGACAAAATGGTGACTAATTTAGAAAAAAAATTAGTATTAGCCGCAATGGATAAGAGAATATCAACAACTTTTAAATCTGCCCACCCATTCAAATCATATGGTTGTAATCTTTTTTATAGTGTCAAAATTACATCATCTTCCAACCATCCTTGTAATCCAATGGCTAATATCAAAGTTAGCTTATATAAGAGTATCAGGTGCAATTGATACTAATTAATCTCTTCGTAAAAATGATGAAATACTAACAAACATTTGGTGGTATTGATTTTTTACACCAAAAAATGATGTCATTTGGCAACAAATGAAGTTGTCCGCAAAAATTTGGTGACTAATTTATAAAAACGGTGACACTAATATTTTAGTGGCTTACACCAGAAAACAATGTTAATTCAATGATAAATTAATTTCTTACTGAAAATTTCACTCTCAAAACGGTGATTGATTTTCAAAAGTGATGGCACCAAAATTTTAGTAGCAAAATTTTAGTAACATTCATTTTAACACTGAAAAACAGTGTCAAATTGGTTAAAAAAATCAAAATTTCGGTAATAAAATAGTAAAAAGTTTTTGTTTTGTTATAATTTAGTGACTTTTTGGTGAAAATTTGTAACAGAAACTTTCCAAACAAAATTTTAGTGATAAAGGATCATTATCTACTAGTGAATGTTTGCAAGATCAAATTCACGCTATATATTTCTTTAAACTAGTGATTAATTTGTCTAGTGATAAAAAGGCAGATTGTTACAATACATAAATTTGTGACTACGAATCATCTCAAGTCGAGTATAAATTGATACTATAGCAATGGTGTCGAGGTTTAGCTAGTTATCACCGGTAACTACACTAGAAATTTGGGGGAGAATATACTGAGAATTGATAAGTCCAATCAGTGGAGAAATTGTAAGGTCTGAGGAATATACTTATTCTGTTATTGAAATCATAGTTTTAATGTCGTACCAAAAACCATAAACGATTTTAAGGTTTGGTTCAACCGAGGCCAAACCGATAAACCAGATTTAGTAAATTATACCGGTATCAATAAAATAAAAAATACTTATCACTAGGGCTTTAGACTTTTTGTTTGATTTAAATATTAGCACATAAAATTTGTTGAGATTTAATCAAAGGTGCACAATATTCTTCTATGACCTATTATCTTTGTCTCTTACATTAACAAATCCTTTCTTTTTAATTATAACAATAATCTTTTATGGAATTATTTATTAACCATTAGTACATCCATATCATATACTCTCTCTTTTATACAAATTCAATAAAATCTATGCTTTATTTTAAAATAAATTAATTTTACTCTCAATTAAAACTTAATTTACAATAACATGGTTAAGAAAAATACAATACACATAATTTTGGGAAACTTTTTTAGGATGAGAATATCATTTTTCGGTTTTATATGGGCCTAAGGTGAAAGGAGGGTATGTACATGACCTAAAAGTCATAGTTTCAAAGCTCGAAATTTAGACTAGATTTGGCTTGTCACAAAGTGAAGTCTATTCCTAGTCGATTTTGAATTATTTATATTAAATATTTAATTGTATAAATAAAAATTTATTCAAAATTAATATAAATTACTCTTTTTATACTTAAAATTAATAAATATATGATTTATATTACTTACAAATATTAATTTATCTAATCTTTAAAAAATAGTATCACCTAATAATTTTTATGATGTGATTCGAAGTGTATGGAGTCATATATGAAGTTTGATTGAGAAAGTTACAAGAATCGTGTCAATTCAAAAAAATTTCATATCAAAAAAGAGTTTCAAAACTACATTGAAAGTAAGATTATCTTGAACGGTTTAAAGTTACAATAACCCAAAAACGTGCAGTTTACTTTCTCTACATTAGCTTTTCTTGTAAAATTACTTTCTTTCTATTTCAATAACTTTCCTAAGAAATTAACGTATATGCATTTCCTAGAGAATTTAATTTTCTATTTTTAATATCAACCTGACCTCTTCGACATAAACAGATGAATCGTTCAATGGCCCAACCATAGAGCATGATATCTTAAAACAACGAGACGATGAATCTTGCAAAAGCTGTTTTGGGCAGACTACCCAATCTGAAGCTCAACTATTCCTCCCAACAATGACACGCTGATTATAACCAATTGTTCATTAATTGTTTCTATTACATATAATACAAAATTAATTATAACTTCTAATAACTCCATGGAAATCACTATGGTTACTAATTTCATCAATAAAAAAAATCATTAGTTATTTTATTATTGAGCAGATGAGACCACTCATTGTAAGGGTGAGCATAGTTCAGGTAACACCAAAAAATCGACGGAAACCAAACTAAAAAATTTTTTGGCTTGGTTTTGAGCCAATTCAGTTCGGTTCTCAGTTAGGTAATACCCAAACCTTATGGCATATGGTTATTTCGGTTCCGAACCAAACCAAACCAAGATAATTAAATAAATCAAAATTTTAAAAATATATATTATAAAATTTATATTTTACATTAATATTATTAAATTATAATAATTTTATAGACAATTCATATTTGGTTAATATGATATATATGTTTAAAATTACTTATTAAATGATTATCATCACTAAAATAATGACATAATCTTAATTAAATAAGCAAATAAATTATTTTTTACAAATTATTATTTATCTCACGTATTCGCTTATCGAACCAAACCGAGTGTTTTCATTGTCTTCGGTTTGGCTTTGAGCGATGCTCGATTTCAGCTCAGTCTTCAAATCTGACCACAACTATTGGCAATTCGATTCTGAACCGTTCCATTGCTCACTCGTACCTCTTTACACATTTATGTACCAAGAAAATCTTATTAAAAACAAAAAACAAAAAAATCGTGTTAAAAGATTTTGAAGAATAAGAGACTTTATGATCTTTATTTTTGTTTAAACTTTCGTTTATTATATAGAAAATTTTTCAATGCGTAATGTAGTTAATTCTAGAAGTTACAATTGTTTGTTTAGTCAATACCTTTGCCATAATTAGTTCAAATCCACCATTAGAAATTTCCTCCCAAGTCAAGTTTTTTAACTAATGGGAATCGAAATTTAGGAACGAAAGAAAACAATCAAACCATAATGAAAACTGTACTTTCTGCTGTGTCCTGAGGGAAAGTAAATCCAATATACATGATAGATGCGTTATTAGTACGCTTCTTTAGCAAAATATTCACCTTTTATTCTTATTCAATAACAACCTCAACCAAACATCACCTTCAATCGCCTGCAAGTGCAAGCTTTGTTGCTGAGCATTTATCTCATATTTTCATGACTTTGACTGTTTGACAAACAGATGATATGACATCACAACAATATTGTAAGCCATGTTTAAATCTTCCTTTAAAAAATTGACATGATTCGGGTCCATTATTTAAGTGAAAAAGTCTTACTTATACCCTGACAAATCCAAATCTCTTTGATCACCGGGGAAATAGGCTATTAACTTGGGGGCACTCCACTTAAATGTTCAACCACTCTTGGTCTAATCAGTCCAATAATGTGGCCTAGAATTCCCACATAACACAACCCATGTGCCCATCTTAGCCAATTTAACAATTATATCTTTAAAAGTTGAGCTTGCATGGTGACTTATGCCACAAGTATATATGAAATTTGTGGCACTCAAGAGGAGTCCAGTGGGTGCAACTACCCTTCAAGAGTAGAGCAAAATCTGCTTAAGAAATATATGCATCTGTCAAACCCCTGAAGTCATATAGAATAATAAGAAGAATGTTGAAACGCCTACGAAAACTAGCTAGAGAGTTAAAGCAGATGAGCTTCCAGTGCGTCCTGGGGAACCTAATCTGCCAACTTCAATGACTATGCCGTGTATAAAAGAGAAGCCTTCCTCATCACTCCTGCATTGCATTCCAACCCCTTTATGAATTTGGTTCGATAGCAACCCAACTCTGAGGAACTCAACTCGTTGTCGGCAGTATTCAAAATGGACGGCTCTTCTTGTCATCTCATCCCTGCCTTTACCCTCGTCTTTGCGCTAGCAATATCCATTGTCTCTTCTGAAGTTCATTACCATGACTTCGTTGTATGGAATCATCTTCTCTTCGCCAAAATTATCATGCACTGCATGTGCATTTTAGCACATAATTGACGTTAATACTAATTCAATAGGTACAAGCGACACCAGTGAAGAGGCTGTGCAAGACCAACAGCATCATCTCAGTGAATGGCATGTACCCGGGGCCTACTTTGGAGGTCCGAAATGGGGATACTTTGGTCGTCAATGTGATCAACAGAGCAAGATACAGAGTCACGATACACTGGTACATAACTAATATAACTTCATCCAAATTTTAGAATGGCCATATATTACTATATATCTCTTTATAATCTTATTTGATGTTGGGGTTTTTTGGGAGAGAAGGCATGGTATTAGGCAAATGAGGACGGGATGGGCGGACGGGCCAGAGTATGTGACCCAGTGTCCGATCCAGCCGGGTGGAAGCTACACATACCGATTCACCATTGAAAACCAAGAGGGCACGCTTTGGTGGCATGCACACAGCTCATGGCTAAGGGCCACTGCTCCATGGGCTCTCATCATCAAGCCCAAGCTCGGTTTCTCTTATCCCTTTTCCAAGCCTAAGCGTGAGGCACCCATTATTCTGGGTAAAATTTGATCACCTATACGAACAATATATAAATATTCATAAACTCGAATAGTTGATGAAATATGCATAGTGGATTGCATGATCAGGCGAATGGTGGAATGAAAATCCGATTGACGTGGTGAATCGTGCGGCAAGAACAGGGGTGCACCGGAGATCTCCGATGCTTACACCATCAACGGCCAGCCAGGAGCCTTATACAACTGCTCAAGGAAAGGTGAGGCCTTCTTTTGTGAGTCTAGATCGTATGTGCTGTGAGAGAAAAAACTACCCGTTTGGCAGGGCTCTTTTTTAAGTTATAACTAGTTGTTAACTCTAAATTATAAAAAATACCCTTTTAATCAATTTCGTAGTTATAAAAAGAGATTTAGCCTCTTAAGCGGGAACTTTTTCTTACTAGGCAGACAATGATCCGCTCTTCTTCTAGGTAAGTATTTTGCAAGTCCATCTACTAAATGACTATTGAAATCAAGCAAGAGTAGCAATTAACCTGGTCTAGGGATGGTCTGATCATACTGATATAGATATTAATTCTTATCTATATTCATATCCGATTTGGATCTAAATATTTTAACCCGATCCGATTCATTTGATTGTTTACCAAATTCGAATTCCGATTTGAATTCGTTAACCTTGTCTTTAATCCATACATGACCAGACCTGATAATATATATAAATAATTTAAATTTTAATATAAAATGTAGAGAAAATAATTAAAATTATTATTATTTTTATATCTTAAAATATATTTTTATATAATATCACATATCCGGATCGATTACATAATATCACATATTTTTATATGAAAATATAATTAAAATAATCAAATATAAGTAGATCAAATACTGATTAAAATTATGGATATTGGGTATTCAAGCCCATCTCTATCAAAATTGATAACCCTGCGGGAGGACCGAAGGCACATAATTATGAATTAAAATAGATGGAAAAAATTAAGATATCAGCCCTTATAAATTAAAGGTCTATCAAAAAATAATAAAATTTGAAATATTCGGTTCATCAAAATATAGTAAACAGTCATTATTAATATAATATAAAAAGTCATTATTAAATGCCCTAATATTAAATGTAGCAACATTAATGTTATTATTTAATATATAACAATCACAACAGTGAATATAAGATGGTGTAAAAAATTCAACAATAATCATTTAAAAGTTTTACAATTTTAAATTATTTTTAAAATAAAAAATTTCAATATGTGCACTTTTACCACAACACATAACCAGCACCTCTAGGGACAGTTCAATTTCTTGGTCAGAATCATTTACAAATATTTATTTGATTGTTGCAAGACTCCAACCATCATCAACAATAGCATCTTATTGAAGTTGTTAAATATTATTAAACAATATTAAAGTGTGTTAATATGTCATATATATATATATATATAAAAGTTACTTCTTGCATTATTAGGCTAGACCAGCTTTCCTTGATGATATTGTCTAGGAAGGTTATTGATTAGTGATTTGTGCTATTTAATTTCACTTGTAGACAATAAAATTTGCAGATAAAACTATTAAAATTATCAAAAAAATCCAAGCTATTAAAATTATCAATTACAATTGCCACTCAAAATTTTAACTGATATTGACAACTGGAAATTGACGAGGCAGGAACAACAATCATCCCAGCGGACACCGGCGAGACAAACCTCCTCCGTATAATCAACGCTGCGGTCAACCAGGAGCTCTTCTTCTCCATCGCTGGCCACTCCATGACCGTCGTCGCGGCCGACGCTCTCCTACACGAAGCCCTTCACCACCGACCTCCTCATGGTCGGCCCGGGCCAGACAACCGACGTCCTCATCACCACAACCCAACCACCAGGCCGCTACTACATGGCTGCTCGGGCCTATGCCAGCGCCCAAGGTGCACCCTTCGATAAGACCACCACCACCGCCATCCTCGAGTATAAATCGGCTGCTTGTGCCGCAAAGGCCGCCTCTTCTCCACCACCCGTCTTTCCATCGCTGCCGGCTTTCAACGACACCGGTGCAGCCACGGCCTTTGCCGATGGGATAAAGAGCCCCGGCCAAGTTAACGTCCCCATGGAAATTGATGAGCATTTGTACGTGACAGTTGGACTAGGCAACTTTGAATGCCCCACAGGAAGAAGGTGCCAAGGCCCCAATGGGAAGATTTTTGCTGCCAGCATGAACAATGTTTCTTTTGTTCTACCATCCAATTTATCCATCCTTCAAGCTGTACAGTATGGGGTACCTGGAGTGTTCACCACTGACTTCCCTCGGGTTCCACCAACTACGTTTGATTACACTGCTCAAAACATAAGCCAATCACTGTTTCAGCCGGTGAGGGGAACCAGGGTTTATAAGCTCAAGTATGGGTCAAGAGTTCAAATTGTGCTACAAGGGACCAACATCTTGTTTGGGGAACAGCACCCAGTTCACATCCATGGGTATGACTTCTACATCCTTGCTACTGGCTTTGGCAATTTCGATCCTAACACAGATACAGCAAAATTCAACCTCGTTGATCCTCCCATCAGAAACACTGTGGGAGTGCCTGTAAGTGGATGGGCTGTTATTCGATTTGTTGCAGATAACCCAGGTAATTATATACCCTAATTCCAATAATTTGTACTTGTAATTGTGAGATTTTCGCTTGCAAGTGATGGGTGATTTGCGGTGATCAATCAAATGATTTATATGGTAAATTGATGCAGGTGTTTGGTTAATGCACTGCCACTTGGACGGTCACATCACCTGGGGATTGGCCATGGCCTTCCTCGTAGAAAATGGTGAAGGAAAATTGCAGACATTAGAGTCTCCTCCGGCAGATCTTCCCAAGTGTTAAAATCAAATACTCGCCCCTGGATAATTTCTTCAATTCTTCGTGGTTAATATAGTGCTTCTTTTTATATCAATTAATTAAACACATACACAATGTTTTTGTTCTTGTCTTCTCTTAAGACACACCCATAGTCCATTTTTTCATCGATTATGATGAAGGGATTTGTAAGCCGACAGTACTGAATCAAATTTAGTATATTTATTTCAACACATGGAGAAAAGCATCAAAATTTTGAGCTTTGGAATATTTTATTTTGTTATACAAGCATTACAATAATAGTTGTGCTGTTTTTTATTTCAAGTCATAGTCCTACTCCTTACATCTATTTTTCTCTACTTGTTTTTGACCTCATATTTCGTAGAGAATATTATTACTTTGTAGAATAAAAAATTTTAAACTTTAACTAAAATTATATAGATGATAAAACCATCATCAATAAAACCTTTCTTCATATCAAATCATCAAGAAAATAAAATTTAATTACGGAAACGTAACTTGAATCCATAATAGTAAAGCAATTCTTTGATTTCTTTATGGTTTTGATCTTCCAAATTCTACACCGGTTCTCCAAAGCCAGAGTTCCTGGATGATGGGATACCAGAAAAAAAATAACTGTGTGAATTCGAGGACCATAACCGTATTTATTCGTATAACCGTATTTATCCTTATCTTTCATAATTCCAATTTAACCCATTATAAATTAGAGATTACGAAAACGATATCTACACATATTTATCCATACTCATCTTAAATATATGGTATCTCCACATATTTATCTTAAATATTAATGGCCCATTAACCTTAACTTTAATAGATCAATTTAATTTAGGCCCAAACGTTATTAATAGCATATGATACAATTATATACTTGTATATATACGTCCAAAATCTAACAATCTCCCACTTGGACTATATATATAAAGATAATTGTATATTACCGTATGAGCTCCAAAATAACATATGCTATTCTTCCAAAATAACAATCTCGTCCATTAATTAATGTTAATATAGGATCAAGGTGATTTTCATTACATTTATCGTAACTAAACCCATCTATGGTCACATACATCAACATAATTAAATGACATAGATCAAGTATGGATGTGTAGCATAAAAATTACATGTAATTTGATCTAAACATGCCTATTTTCAACTGGTCCAACCTTACGAGATCACCAAAATAGAGTGAAACATAAACCAACCAAATACCTCAACAAAACAAACTCCCATTAAAGTAACATATCATCAAATGATACAACACCCAGATGAGCGACATGCTCATGAAAGACCTTGGGCGGTAAACTTTTAGTAAGTGGATCCACAACTATAGAGTTTGTCCCAATATGCTCTATAGAGACTTTACCGAAACTTTATCACTCTAAACTCTTTCTTTCACAACAAGGAACTTGATCTCTATATGTTTTGATTTAGATGAGCTCCTGTTGTTATTTGAATATGATACTGCAAACTGATTGTCACAAAATAACTTAAATGGTCTTTCAATATTATCAATAATGCGCAGCCTTGTGACAAAATTCTGCAACCATATTCCATGATTGGATGCCTCATAACAAGCTATGAATTCAGCTGCCATGGTGGAAGATGTAACAACCCAGCCCAAAGTGCAATGTAATGGGCTAAGTCATCTCTTTAAAATGGGTACCCCGGAAGTTAAAGATCTATAGTCCATTCCCACTTATAAACAAGATCTTCTCCCAGTAGGTATTAGATGTGGGACTAAGTTGAGGGATCTCACAATCCACCCACCTTAGGAAATTTCGTCCCCGAAATGCCTATTCTTGGCCCGTTGCTAGCCCCAGCCCACGACCTTTCTGGTTCGTGACTGGCAGCCTTGCCAACGTCCCTAGTCCATCCCACCATCTAACACGGAACCAGGTCGGCTCTGATACCACCTGTAACAACCCAGCCCAAAGAGCAACGTAATGGGCTAATTCATTTCTTTAAAATGGGTACCCCGAAAGTTAAAGATCTATAGTCCATTCCCACTTATAAAGTATATCTTCTCCCAGTAGGTATTAGATGTGGGACTAAGTTGAGGGATTTCACAGAAGAAGCTATGAGTGTCTGCTTAGCACTCTTCCAAGAAATAGCTCCTCCAGCAAGCAGGTAGACATAGCTTGACATCCACTAAAATCAGAATCAGAATACCCAATGATCTCAAGTTGATCTGACTTCCGATAGGTAAGCATGTAATGTTTTGTTCTCTGAAGATACCTTATGACTCTTTTGGCTGCTATCCAGTGATCCAATCCCGGATTACTTAAATATCTGCCTAACATTTCAACAATATACGCAATATCTGGACGCGTACATACTTGAGCATACATAAGACTTCCTACTACTGAAGCATAGGGAATCTTTTGCATTTCATTTCCTTCTATATCATTTTTAAGGCACTGATTGAGACTGAATTTGTCTCCTTTAGAAACAGGGGTATCTCCTGGTTTACAACCTTGCATGCCAAATCTCTTAAGCACTTTTTCTATATAGGTCTTTTGTGATAATCCAAGTATACATCGAGAACGATCCCGATGTATTTGAATTCCTAATACAAAAGACTGCATTTCCAAGATCTTTCATTTCAAATTTCTTTGATAAAAATCTCTTGGTTTCATGTAAGAAACTTATATCATTACTGGCAAGCAATATATCATCAACATATAAAACCAGAAAAATACACTTACTCCCACTAAACTTATGGTATATACAATCATCAATAACATTCATCTCAAAACCAAATGAGAGAATCACTTGATGAAATTTGTGATACCATTGACGAGAAGCCTGTTTAAGTCCATAGATGGATTTCTTTAATTTGCAAACCATATTCTTTGAATCTCCAGATACAAAGTTTTCTGGTTGCACCATATAAATTGTTTCATCAATGTCACCATTTAGAAACGTAGTCTTTACATCCATCTGATGTAACTCAAGGTCAAAGTGTGCCACTAATGCCATAATTATTCTGAATGAGTCTTTCAATGAAACTGGAGAGAAAGTCTCATTATAATCGATGCCTTCCTTTTGAGTAAAGCCCTTTGCAACAAGACGAGCCTTATATCTTTCTACATCACCCTTCGAATCCCTCTTGGTTTTAAATATCCATTTACAACCAATAGGTTTCGCACCTTCAGGCAATGGAACAAGATCCCAAACGTCATTAGCTTTAATGGACTTCATCTCTTCATTCATGGCATCAATCCACTTTTGAGAATTAGAACTCTTCATGGCTTGATGAAAGTTGATTGGATCATCTTCCACCATTCCAGTGTTATCCTCATGTTCTTAGAGAAAGATGATATAATTATCTGAAATTGCATTTCTCTTTTCTCTTCTGGATCTCCTCAATGGCATTTGCTCTTGAGGTTGTTGAGTTTGCTCTTCAGGTATAACTTGATTAGGGAGATTCTCGACATTGTCTTGTAATTCTGATATTGTTTCTTGAACAACATCAGGAATATAATCCTGATCCTGATTATTGTCAAGAACAATCATGGGAAGAGAATCAGATTCTTCTTCAAAGACAAAGTCTCTAACTTCATTTCCCCCTCCAAACTCAATATCCTCAAAGAACTGGGCATTTCCCATCTCAAAGAATGACCTTATTGTGGGATCATAAAACTTATACCCTCTAGACCGTTCAGAGTACCCAACAAAATAACTGCTAACTGTTCTTAAGTCCAGTTTCCTTTCATTTGGCCTATAAGGCCTTGCCTCAGCTGGACAACCCCAAATGCGTAAATGCTTAATACTGGTTTTTTTCCAGTCCATAATTCATAAGGGGTCTTAACTGTTGCCTTTGTTGGTACTCTATTAAGAAGATATGTTGTTGTCTTTAGTGCCTCACCCCAGAGTGAATCAAGTAAAGTAGTATGAGCAATCATACTTCTCACTATGTCCTTTAATGTTCAGTTTCGTTTCTCAGCAACACCATTCATGCTAGGAGTACCTGGCATTGTGTATTGTGGGACGATTCCGCACTCTTCTAGGAATTTGGCAAATGGTCCTGGACATTGTACACCTGATCCATCATATCTACCATAGTATTCACCACCACGGTCAGATCTGATAGCCTTAATGGTTTTGTCAAGTTGGTTCTCAACTTCAGCCTTATATGCCTTAAACACGTCCAATGCTTGAGACTTCTCATGAATGAGATAAAGGTAACCATAACAAGAATGATCGTCTATGAACGTAATAAAATATTGTTGACCATTCCAAGAAGCCGTAGAAAATGGCCCACAAATATCCATATATATTAGTTCTAAGACGCTTGAAGATATATTGGCACCTAGTCTCCTTATATTTGTTTGTTTTCCCTTAATGCACTCAATACAGACTTGAAAATCTGATAAATTAAGAGAATCAAGAATTCCATCTGACATAAGTCGTTCAATTCTTTGTTTAGAAATGTGTCCTAAATGCTTGTGCCAGAATAAAGCAGAATTCTCATTGGTTAATTTTCTTTTCGTACCACTTAAACCCACATGCAAAGTTTCATTAAAAGATGCAATAGTATCAAGTAAATATAGATTATCATAAAAAGACAAGGAACCCGTACCCACAATATTTGAATTTAGAAAAAGACTAAACTTATTATTTCTAAATGAACAAGAATAACCAAATTTGTCCAATATAGAAATAGAAACCAAATTCTGTCTAAAAGACGGTACTACATATGTCTCTTTCAAATCCAAATAATATCTTGTCTTCAATAATCTAAAAATCCTATTGCCTCAACTATAACTGAGTTGCCATTACCCACATAGATGAATCTTTCAGCATCATTTGGCTTTCGGCAACTCAGGCAACCTTGCATTGACACACTTATGTGAGTAGTATCACCCAAATCTAGCCACCAAGTGTGTATTGGTACTGAAACTAAATTAACCTTAGAACAAACAAAATTACGAAATGGACCTTTATTTACACACCAAGTGTGATACTTAGTGCATTCCTTCTTCATATGTCTAGGTTTACCACAAAAGAAAAACAGCAAGAAGCCTGATTTTTTTCTTATTTTGTCTTGATAGGTACTAGCCAAGTGAGTACTTTCAGCCTGTTCTTGCTTCAACCTTTCTTCTTCTTGCACACAATAAGAAATGAGCTCATTAAGAGTCCATTTGTCCCTTTGACAGTTGTAACTGACCTTGAATTGACTGAATTGTGCCGGAAGATAAATTAAAACTAAATGCACGAGCAAATCTTCAGATAGCTCTAACCTTAGTGCTTTTAGTTTTGAAGCAATATTTGACATCTCTAAGATGTACTCTTTTATGCTTGTTTTGCCTTTAAACTTCATTGAAATCAAGTTCGACAAAAGCGTACTTGTTTCAGCCTTATCGTTTTTTACAAAACGCTTTTCAATTTCTTTAAGAAACTCACTGGCTATAGTAACCTTTTCAGACACATCCCCCTGAAGGTTTCTGGAATCCCACGCTTCATGATCATAAGACTCATGCGATTTGAACGTTCCCACTTCTCAATGTCCCGTTTTTCCTCAATGGAACTTTTGTCCGTAAGAGAAGAAGGTTGTTCAGTCCTTAATGCAAGGTCAAGATCCATGCAGCCGAGAACGATTATCACGTTCTCTTTCCAATCCTTAAAATTATCTTTAAGCATAAGAACTGAATTGATGTTGGCAGAAATCATATAAGCAGATTGATTAACTGAATCCATAGAACAAAACAACATGCCCATAATAAGATTAATAATTCAAACAATAGTTAATCCCATCGGCAGATACCTAGCACAACATTAATATTTAGTCTTTGGACAGAAATATTAATTTGTAAGTGGTACTCTCAGTGCAATAATCAAATATGGACAATAAATCCTGTCAAATAATAAACCTTCCTTTGGGCCGATTTATTATCCACATGGAAACTTGATAATTATCCCATATTTATTACCGCAAATGAATATATAATTCTGTCAAATATTAACCTTCCTTTGGGCTGATTAATATTCACATGAATCATATACCCACAACCGTCTTAATATTTTAAAATAAATTAATTTCTACAAAAGAGGCTACTTTGGCAGCATATTGTAGTCCTTAATAAATTTTAAAATATTAATCATAACTGAACCATAATTTGAATTTAATAATCCCAAATAACATAAAACTGAAAAAGGTTATAAAAATATCTTTATTTGGAAATTTCTGAAATTATAACCTTTTGTAACTTTATTGTCCTCATTTGATATTTTACCAAAAGAGGACCTTGATTTGAGAACAAATATCCCATATACAATTTCTTGTAATTTCCTTACCCACTGACAATGCAAAATTTAGGGTTATTCCCAATGGGTAAAGACCAAATCAATTTGTTCTCGTAGACAGAAGTGATAAATAAAAGAATATTTCCCAAAGATCGAAATTATTTGATTAATGAATAAACAATATCACCCTTTTGTTCAATAAGATACCAAAGTGGATGATTGACTCATTAAAAAAATAAATAAATACAAATCAAATTAATTCTCAATGATCTAATATGAAGAAGCTCTGATACCACTTGTAGAATAAAAACTTTAACTTTAACTAAATTATACAGATGATAAAACCATCATCAACAAAACCTTTCTTCAGATTAAATCATCAAGAAAATAAAATTTAATTACGGAAGCGTACCTGAATCCATAATAGCAAAACGATTCTTCACTTCTTTAGGTTTTGATCTTCCAAATTCTACACCGGTTCTCCAAAGCCAGAGTTCCTGGATGATGGGATACCAGAAAAGAAAAACTACGGTGCGAATTCGGGGACCATAACCGTATTTATTCGTATAACCGTATTTATCCTTATCTTTCATAATTCCAATTTAACCCATCATAAATTAGAGATTACGAAAACGGTATCTACACATATTTATCCATACTCATCTTAAATATATGGTATCTCCACATATTTATCTTAAATATTAATGGCCCATTAACCTTAACTTTAATAGATCAATTTAATTTAGGCCCAAACCTTATTAATAGCATATGATACAATTATATACTTGTATATATATGTCCAAAATCCAACATACTTATCATCCACTTTGGAGGTTACAACATATTAAAACTTCATGTGTCGCATTACATGATTCTTCGGCGGTCCTATAAATTAATGTACCCATTTGCATGAAAAGATTCCACTTTGGATTTATAGTGTTAAATGCGTATATTCATTAATTATTACAATTCTAGTATCTTTATTGTGGAAAATAAAATTTTTAATAATTAAGCCGAAGATTGTTTTGAATTATCACCTAAGAACGTCTGATTAATAGGCCATTTGATATAATTTGACAGTCAAATAATCATTATATGCTTGGCCACCCACAAGTTATAGTAGAAACCTGCATGTTTGTGTTTGGCACCTTCTTGTTGTCACCGAAGCTTTATTCTATTGCAGGAAATTCCTGTTGAGGTGGTTTTAACTCCTTACCTACAGCCCCTCCAGGTTTACTTTTGAACATATCCACTTCATTATAACTAGGTCTTGTTTAAAGGCACAACTAAATTTGTCCATTTTTTATGGTGGATTAGGACTTTAATTACTTGCATTATCTAACTCACCAGACATGATAGTGCATTTAGGAGGACTAGGCAAGAAATCAAGTTTTGCGCGACTTATAAAAACTATAAATAAATTTTAATTTTATAAATAATTTCTCGTTGAATAGTATGATAGATGATATTAATCTAATTTCTTAAATATAGATTCTGATTAACTTTAAAAATTGATGTTAAATAGTGAATAAAAAGATAAATTATAATATTTTTATTTTTTATTTTTATTGTATTTTGACTTCTTAAATCTCTACATTTAATCAAAAGGCAGTATTGAGTTGTGCCTTTCATTAATATATATATACTAGATAAGATGTGTCGTGCGAGATTTATATTACGGATAAATTTTAATTTTATAGATAAATTCTAATTGAATAATAAGATAAAATATAATAATTTAATATATTAGGTAAAAATTTTAATGAGTGTAAATATTTTTTTAATATAAAAATGTGTTAGGGTGTTATAAATGTGTTAGGGTGTTATAAATGTGTTAGGGTGTTTAAGGTCTATTTATACGAATTTATGTATTAGTATAATTATTTTGAGAAAATAAATATATTTTTGTAAAGCCTGAAATAATTTCGATATATTTAAAGATATTCAATTAATAATTGTTGATTTTGTTGATTAGATATAGGACCGTACATTGTAACATAAATGAATCGCAACTTAGTACTGCCTTCCGACTACGTCTCTTTTCTCTAAAATTTGACATCCTAGTACTTGAGGAACGTGACGTTTGACCATTATTACGACTTAATATGACTTCCCATCGATCGCTATCAGCGTAACTTAGATGTTTTTTTTCTTTTTGGTTTTTTTAAAGGCAATTGAACTGACTCAATTTGTTAGACCCAAGTTAGAAAGCCAAGCGATTTGCAAGGTTTAAACCCTGACCTCCGGAGGTTTGTTAAGTATGCATCCATCACTTATGCCCACCCATCCTAAGAAGTTATTAGTTAGTAAAGGAACTTTTTTCTAGAAGCTTAATCAAGGAACTTTAATTTTTCCGATTGTTATCTGCTTTAATTGTTCTTAACCTTATCTTGTTGGTGCGATGTGCATACCTGATCATCAGGCGCTGTTGGACCCATAAATAGGAGCCATTAGGTGGGTACCTGTATTGATCTAACTGCTGCCTGTTTCAGTTAATTTGTTGGCCTATCGAGTTGTTTAATGGCGGGAATTTATCCCCAAAAAACGTCTATTGGCTACTATGATAGTGTATTTAATATGTTTTAAAAGAAATAAGTGTGATTTCTAATTTTTTTCTAATGTTATGCCATTCTACCTAACCAATGATCGCCCACTTAGAAAGCAGTTTAACTTTAAGGCTATTCGAAAGCATAAATCTACTTGGATATTTTGACTTCAAACTGTTTAAAATTCATCCATCCCTCACAACTATGTTAGTTTTTTTCTCGAAAGAAATGATTTGAGCTTTTTACTAAATAAAAGAAGACATTCTTTTTATATTTCTAAGTGGTAAGGTAATCAAAACTAGCTACCAGGAATGAAAACAAATTTGCATTGTCAAAAGACTAAAATATCCTCACTTAAGCAAGGGTTAGGTTTAACAACTTTTTTTAAAAAAACTATTGGGGTCACTCCGACCTGATGCTGCTCTTCGCCTAAGGTAATTGGACTAGGGCGCCCAAGGTTGAGGGTGCTCGAGTTTGACTGCTGAGTGCCAGTGTTAGACCTGGGCGGCCAAGTCCTACCCACAGGCCCCTCAAGACCCAGGGGGTACGATGGTCCGGTGCCAAGAAGTCTCGGGTGGTAGGATCTCACCATTTATATATATATAGTTAGATTGTTTTAATTTTTTTATCATAAAACCAACCAAATGATTGTTTTATGATCATTTTTAAAAATTCTCTTTTTTGATAATTAATTTTGATTCACTACTGTTGGTAATATCAAAAAACTCGTCCACTTTCTGGGAAAAACTCAAACAATTTTTGTTAGGCCCTCTTTGGTTAGTATTGAAAGAAATGTAAAAGGCATGAAAATATTAAATAGTCAATTATACTGAAATTAGTACATATGCAATATATTTTAAACAAAAGAGTTCTTTTATAATGTGTTTTTTGTTCAAATTAATTATAATTACCATAAAATAACCCACCCAATATTCCTTCAGTGTATGTAAATTTTTTTCTCTTTATTTTTATCTATTGAAATAAGAAAAATTAATGCTTTTTTAGATGGATGAGCAAATTAGTAGCTCACATAAAGTAATCAACACCTGGGGATTTTTTAATTCAAATCATGTTTCAACCTTTTTTGTGTCATGATTGATTTTGTCCCTGTAATTGTTTGATAGGTCAAATAATACTTACTTAATTTTAAATTTTTATTTTATTTTTATTATTATTAAAAATTAAGAAAGTGTTGGAGTATAATTTTATTCAAATTAAAAATTTTAATGTATTTAAAGTTATACTAATCAAATTAAAAAATTTTAATTAATAATTACATAATTAACTTAGATTTTTACTGGTTTTTTTAATTTATTTTGAGAAAAAAATACAGTATAATCTATCAAAATTTAAAAAATAAATTCCATTTAATTATTAAAATTTTTTGTTATAAAAATTAAAATTACTTTTAATATTTGTATACAATTATATTTTTTATAAAATTAAATAAATATATATTATTTTTATTTAAAAATAATATAGTAATATTTTTTGAAAATAATTTTATGTTATATATATATATATATATATATATATATATATATATATATATATATATATAGAGGGATCCTCCTATTCGCTGCCTTGTTTGGCAGCGTAGGGGCAGTGCATAGAAGAGGGGCCATTGGATTTCAATCCAACGATCCCCCCCCTTTCTCACAGCCGCTGCCCCACTGGCTTCGTGCCGCTCCCCTGCGCCCCTTCCTGCCACTCCCCCCACCCGGTTCCATCTCCACCGCCCCCCCCCCCGCTACGCAGGGTTGGGGGAGCGGCAGGAAGGGGCAAGGGGACCAACGGGAAGTCGGTGGGACGGCGGCTGCAGCTTGGGTGCGGGCCGGGGGGTGGGAGTGGCGGCTATGGGCAAGGGCGGCTAGGAGGGTGGGGGGGAGGGAGACGCCGAGGGGAAGCGACGAGGTCGCCGACGGTCGAGGTGGAGCAACAAAAATAGAGGAGGGGGTTGATCGTTGGTTAGGGAGAAACAAGGAAGGTCGGTTGTGAAGAAAAATGACTCGATGGCAATTTCGTAATAAAAACTTGACTTGCTTCTGATTCAAGTCAATATTATAAAATAAATCCAAACAAATATAAAACATTTGACTCGCTCCTAACTCGAGTCAATATTATGAAATAATTCCAAAAAATATAAAAAACTTGACTGATTTCAAGGCGGCTACAACACTGGCCAGCGGCATCGCTGGGCGACAAAACAAGGGAGATGGTCAGGGAAAAGAAATACCTTTAGGTGCGGGGGTAGTTTTGTAATAAAAATTTGACTCACTCCCGACTGTAGTCAATATTGCAAAATATATCATTAATATATATATATATATAATACAATAAAATGTCATAAAATAAAATAATCGAGTTCTAACTTGAATAACAAGCCCTAAATATAATAGCCCACCTAAAACTAATAAATAACGGGTCCAAACGCGGTAAATGACATAAAATTAATTCGGCAATCCAATATAAAGAAAAAAATAAACTGACATATATGACGAGAACAACATATAGATTAAAAACTGGCATACAGATAAACAAACTGGCATATAGATAAAAAAGAGGCATATCTCATCATATATGTCAGTTTATTTTTTTATATATAGTGGATCGCAAAATTAATTTTATATCGTTTACCGCGCTCGGATGGGTTATTTATTAGTTTTGGGTGGGTTATTATGTTTAGAGCATGTTATTCGAGTTAAAACTCGATTATTTTATTTTATGATATTTTCCTATATTTTTTAATATTTTTTGGGATTTATTTCGTAATATTGACTCGAGTTGGGAGCGCGTTAAGTTTTTACTACAAAACTACCCCCGCACCTAAAGGCATTTCTTTTCCCCGACCTTCACCCCTGTTTTTCCCGCCAATGATGTTGACAACCAATGTTGTTGCTGCCTTGTAACCAGTCAGTTTTTTATTTTATTTATTTTATATTGACTCGAGTTTGGAACGAGTCAAATTTTTTATATTTTTTGGATTTATTTCATAATATTGACTCTAGTTAGGAGCGAGTCAAGTTTATATTACGAAATTGTCATCGAATCATTTTTCTTCACCCCGACCTCCCCTTGTTTGTCCTCTACTGGCAATCACCCCCCTCCTCTATTTTTCCCGCTCCACACCCATCTCTCCCACCCACCCCCCCCCTCCAATGTTCACCCCCCCACACCACTGCCCTTGCTCGCAGCCGCAACTCCCTGCCCCCCCCCTTTTTTTTTCTCTCTCTCTCTCTCCCCCCCCAGCCCACCGGCTTCCAGCCGCTCCACCCACCCTGCCCGGGGGGGATGGGCGGGGGCGGGGTGAGCGGCAGGAAGGGGCGAGGGGACCAGTGGGAAGCCAGGGGCGACAGCTACGGGGGAGGGGGAGCGGCGGGAAGCCAGTGGGGCAACGGCTGCGGGCGAGGGTGAAACAGGGGGGCGGGAGCGGCGGCTACAGGCAAGGGCGGTTGGTGGGGGGTGGGACATCGAGAGGCGGCGGCGAGGTCGTCGACGGTCATGGTGAAGCGGCAAAAACAGAGGCGGGGGTTGATCATTGGTAAGGGAGAAATAGGGCAGCTCGAGGGTGAAGAAAAATGACTCGATGGTAATTTCGTAATAAAAACTTGACTCGCTCCTGACTTGAGTCAATATTATGAAATAAATCCAAAAAATATAAAAATTTGACTCGCTCCTAACTCGAGTCAATATTATGAAATAATTCCAAAAAATATAAAAAACTTGACTGATTGCGAGGGACAACAACAGTGGCCAGCAGCATCGCTGGTTGGCAAAACATGGGAGATGGTCGGGGAAAAGAAATGCCTTTAGGTGCGGGGGTAGTTTCATAATAAAAATTTGACTCGCTCCTGACTATAGTCAATATTATAAAATACATCAATATATATATATATATAAAATACAATAAAATATCATAAAATAAAATAATCGAGTTCTAACTCGAATAACGTGCCCTAAATATAATAACTCACCTAAAACTAATAAATAACTAGTCCAAATGCGGTAAATGATATAAAATTAATTCTGCGATCCAATATAAATAAAAAAATAAACTGACATATATGATGAGAACAACATATAGATAAAAAACTGGCATACAGATAAACAAACCGGCATATAGATAAAAAAAGAGGCATATCTCATCATATATGCCAGTTTATTTTTTATATATATCGCAGAATTAATTTTATATCGTTTACCGCGTTCCGATGGGTTATTTATTAGTTTTGGGTGAGTTATTATGTTTAGAGTATGTTATTCAAGTTAGACTCGATTATTTTAATTTATGATACTTTACTGTATTTTTTTATATTTTTTGGGATGTATTTTGTAATATTGACGAAGTCGAGGAGCGAGTAAAGCTTTTATTACAAAACTACCCCCATACCTAAAGGCGTTTCTTTTCCCTCACCTTCTCCCTTGTTTTGCTAGCCAACGATGCTACCAACCACTATTGTTGCCGCTTTGCAACCAGTCAAGTTTGTCATATTTTTTGGATTTATTTTATAATATTGACATTAGTCAGGTGCAAGTCAAGTTTATATTACAAAATTGTCATCGAATCATTTTTCTTCACCCCCAACCTCCCATGTTTCTCCTCTACTGACGATCGACCCCCCTCTCTCTATTTTTCCTACTCCACCCGACTATCGGTGACCTTGCCACCGCCGCCCGCGCCCCCCCCCCCCCCCCCCCGATGTTCACCCCCCGCACCACCGCCCTTGCTCGCAGCTGCCACTCCTGGGCCCACAAAGGCAGAGAACTTGTCGAAAAGAACCCCTTATTTCCCGACTCTCGTAGCTTGGCCAAATTGTCCGAAAAAAAACTGACAGTAGAAATGACCGCACAAAGTCAGAGGACTTGAGAGTGAGAGGACATGCCACAAGCTCGCCCAGTTTTACTACTTGGATCTGTCGAGGTCTTGGAATCTAAACGCAGCCCTTCCCCCAAAACTGAATAGTGGGCACACTCGGAGACGTCCGAAAAGATGAGAATGGTGTTTACATATCACCAGTTATTTAAGATCTCACAAACACCACAGCCTTTTTCTTTTCCATTTTTTTTAACATATATATGGCCACTTTTTCGACCATATTTAAGCCATGCATATATATCCATCAAGCTGAGCTTAAAACTTCCATTTTATTGTCTTATACATAATACAAACAAAATACAACAAACAGAACATGTCTATTCTTTTCAAAGTAAACGATTAGAGCCCAAGAAAGAAATGATTAAAATAAGTCGCTTTGGACTGGAACATAAAGAAATGAACATTGAACTCTTAAAGTCAGTTTTTAAGCAAGAGTTATACAAGCCTACTAGAAGTACAAGAAGAATAAAAGTTTTTAAACAAGAGTTATACAAACCTACTAGAAGTACAAGAAGAATAAAGAGAATGTCCTGGTGAGGTAGATCAGGATTCAGGAACAAGCTGATCAAGAGCAGCCCTTACATGGCTTTCAGAGAGATGAAGAACAGTAACAAATGAAAAAAAAAACTGTCATGACAAATAAAAAATAAAAAACATTTACTCTTGTTCAGATTTTATACATTGATATGAAGGGTGCTGCACACTAACAAAAACTTGCCCACCCTTACAAGGTAGTCAGTCGGTCATCAAATGAGAATTGTACATGAGTGACAAATTATACAAGCTTATACAAGTACAAGAAGAACAAAGGAAATGTCCTTGTAATGAGAATAAGGAACAAGCTGATCCAGGGCAGCTCTTAGCTGCCTTCTTAGTTCCGGGAAAAGATCAAATATATATGTATATAAATATCACTAAGCTTCAAACAGTCCATCGAGCTCCAGCAGTCCTTGCTCAGCATCAGCCCACGAATAGCGATCATATTCACTTTGCTGTGGCAGTGGCAACGTAAAATCAAACTCGTCTAAGTCTGATATGGCCAAGCCCTCCATATACGGCAAACCACCACACGACTCGTCCACTGAGCTCTGGGGCTGATATGGGGGATTTGAAGGTTGCTCGTACACGGGATTTGATGGTTGTTCGATCAGAGGATTTAACAGTTGCTTGCAATATTGAGATCTGTCAAGTTGAGCAGGACCTTCAACGCAATCCAACTGAGAATTTAACTCCTTCACCTCATCAGTATCAATCATCCGCAAGAGCTCTTCAACATCAAACATATCGTCAGCCCCCACCTCCTGATACCGGTACTGATTCTCGTTTTCTTTTTCTTTTAGGGCCCCAGGCAATAATGTAACGAAATTGTCATCCACAATATTCTGCTCCACACAAGTGGGATGAAGCATGTTTTGGCCGGAGTCCAGTTCATCCTCACAACTTGTCCTTGCATCTCCCAACCTCTCTTCCTGCAATGGTTCAGAACGATGAAATGTTGTTGTCGAGGCAGTAGTAGATGAGGATGGTGCGACTACTACTTTCTGGTCCGGTAGATTCAGCCTTGCCCCAGAACCGTACATGGCTCTAGCAGCATCATCATATGCCCGGGCAGCTTCCACAGCAGTGGGAAAGGTGCCTAACCAAAGGCGACTACCTCGGTTAGGTTCACGAATCTCAGCAACCCATTTGCCCCAGGTCCGCTGCCTGACACCTCTGTAGACGCATTTTGAGTTCTCAGGGCCACCTTTCCCTTTCATACACCCTTTCTTTGATCCCTTTGCGGCAATCTTCTGGACTTGGTGCAGCCCATCCGAGGTTGAACACATCTGATTATTATGTTCCCTCCATTTATTTAAAGTTTCTGCTATTTCATTACTTCCAATTCTCCTCCTTGGTTTCCGAGTCCTACACTCAAAAAATGGAAAACTTGTTCAGAATGAATAAGAAGCAAAGGATAGAAGAGAGCACAACAAGAAACATCATTTAAAGCAAAGATTATTTTTTTAAAAATATACATAGATAAAAATTCCTTACAACAAGAGTTTCTAATAAAAGACCTGAATTTGATCAAGTACTAATGCCAGGAAGCAGAATCTACTAGCATATTGTAACATGTTAAACTACAACAATTTATCGACCACATAATCATTACCATAAACGAGTTTCAAATAATGCACAGGTGGACGCATTTTGAAGTGCAAATTTCCCAATTCTAAATCCTCTAATCTAAAACTCCTCTCTTTGTTAATCCATTTGAATTAAATAACAAATCTCATTCTATAGCAATTGAAAAAAAAAACAAAACTATCAGAAGATACCTACAAGTCAATACATCAGGACCTAATCTCAAAGTGACTTTTTCCAACCCAAAAAATAAAGAATAGGAACCAATGGCAACGAGCTAATCGAAACCCAATCTGATCAAGAACGAATACAGTATACAATAAAACACCAGATTTGTGGCAGAACCAAGAATTCCCAATCCAAGAACTCTAACCTAGTCAACCCCGATCCCCCAAATCAATCTAAAATTAAAAACCTTAAAAAAATATCAAAACCCCAATTCACCAAATGAACCATCAAATCACAATCAAGAACAAACATATCCATACCGGGAAGCACTCCATCGCCCCTACTAAGGATAACCACATAAAACCCTAACACCTAAAATCAATCCAAAACCCTACCGACAAAATAAAAAACCAAAAAACCTCCCAAAAACAAACCACAACAAAAATCAAAACCCCAACAAGCTAGCACAACATAACATCAATCCAAGAACATAAGCCCTAGCCAACAAAACTATTGATCGTGAGGCAGAAAATCAAGAACCTCCCCCATTATTAAAAAAATACATCGACAAATCCAATCGGAAACATCGGAAATCTAGGGAAAGAAAGGACCTTTGCGGCACCGTCATTGCACCGATAATTATTTCTTCAGCGGCCGAGTTCGAAGAAACGCAGGTGAAGTGATAGTAGGAAATCGGTGTAGGTGTCGGTGGCGACTGCGGGTACTTATGCAACGAGTTTAGAGGGGTGGGGCGTTAGTTGACGTGGGTTGTGTCGTTATGGGACGCGTAATATTTACCAACGGAGTAATGACACGTCCGTGGAACGTTCTGGAAGGCCTATACGCGGCCTTTGTTTTTATTTTTCCTTCATGGTTAAGTATTTCCCGGATTATTAGTACACTCCAATTTAACTTGGGTTTCATCATTTATATTATATCAGTCCTACTTATGTATCTAACTTTTAATAGACATTTTAAAACTAATTTTTGTATCGTTACTTTCATAATTAAAATAAAAAGGTTAAAAATATTAAATTATTTTATAATTTTATAATTTTTTTAGTATTTATTATTTTATTTATTTATGTAATTTTAAAATTATAAATACTAAATTATTCAAAACAAAAAGTGTAGTTCATATAAATAAGATAAGGTGTAATATATATATGGGAAAAGATTTCCTCAGCAAGAGGTAAGGAAGCTGGGTGCGCCACATGTTAATTTGGACCGTCCGATTACATGGATGGTCCAGATTAACATGTGTATGATAAAACCCTAAGGGTTTCACCGCCGCCGCATCGGCCCCCCGCCGCCACCCTGTCGTGGCCACCACCCCGCCGTGTCGCCGCCCCTCGCGGCCGCCACTCCTTCGTGAGGGGGAGGGACGCTTCCTCCCCCTCCCTCCTCCTCGCTCCCCCGACGCGGACGCCCGTCCGCTGCTGGGCAGCGGTGTTCGCAGCGGGGAAGCGAGGAGGAGGGAGGGGGAGGAAGCGTCCCTCCCCTCGCGAAGGGGGCAGCGGTCGTGAGGGGCGGCGACATGGCGGGGCGGCGGCGGGGGTCGACGCTCGTCCGCGGCTGGGCGGCGGCGTCTGCAACCGCCTCCCTCCCGCAACCGGCCGCAGCCCGCCCGAATCTGGCAGTAGTCAGATCTGGCCGTAGTCAGATCTGGCCGTGGCAGGCGTCGGGGCGAGGGCCGGGGCAGGGCCGGATCGAGGCCGGGGCGGGCGCCCTCCCTCCCCTGCCACGGCGGTGGCGCTCCGCCTCCGCCCCTCCATATGATCTGGACCGTCCTTCTAATTGGACGGTCCAGATCAAATTAAATTTTTTAAAAAAAACTAATAAATCTGAGCCGTCCTTGTAATCGGACGGCCAAGAATAAAATGTGGCGCATATAAGCTTCCCTGCCTCTGGCGCAGGGAAGCGGCCCTATATATATATATATATATATATATATATATATATATATATATCTAAATTGATTAATGATTAAAGGGTGGTTTGAAGGTATATTTACAATTTAATATTAAAATTCATGATTTAAAGGTTTTTTTTTCAAATTGTCTTAGATGCCCTGGTACTTGGTTTTGGATAAGAATAGACGAGTTAAAAAATATTTAGGGAGGGTTAATAAAATTACAAATTTAATTTATATTATTAAAATAGATTTACGATATAAATAATAATTTTCTTTTAGTCTACTGTGAAATTATACTCATTAGTGAATGAAATTGTAAATTTGATATGAATCTCTTTTATAATTTATATTTCAAACTTATAAATTTATAAATCAGATTTACATGAGTGATGATAGGTATGTAATCTAATTAATGGGCTTATAATGTTTTTTAGGTTGGATTGTGAATTGTATAAAAATTATGTAAATGTGATTTATTTCATTAATAGCTATCTTTCAAAGATTTATTTCAGATATATTTTTAATTACTATTATGTTAGGCATAGCTATGTCACGAATTTTCTTTTTACATTTTAATGTCTAGTAATTAGACGCTTAATTGATGAAAAATATCCATTAAACTCTTAAATTTTTTTATCTCTACCTGTTATAATACGAAGATTTACTCTTAGATAATTACTGGTAACATTTGAGTTCATATGAATCATCTTAATGAATTGGAAATGCATATTGTCCATTACATAATCGACTTAGATTAGTTATAATTAAATTTCAATGGGTGCGCGTGACAAGTTCTTCCTCTTTCCAACCTATTAATGTGCTAAAATAAATTACATCAGATTTAAATTTTTCCCATGCTCCAAGTTTTAATTTATGTATATCACGAAATCTTATACCAAACTACATACCAAGGTGGATCTAATGGCCTAAGGACAGTTTTGTGCATCAAAATTATATGGCTTATAGTTGAGAAAAAAATGAAAACAGTTAATCTTTCACACAGTTTTATAATTTTAGTCATATTTTGTACAAAACTTGCAGATTTGAATATATATGACATTGACTCAATTTTTACTAAGAAAAAGTTAAATCGGTCCAATCGAATTAAAGGCTTTGTTTAGACGTGAGAAAGAAAAAATGTGAGAAAAATATTTTTTTCTATATTTATTTTATTTGATTTGGAATAAAATATGAAAGAAAAGAAAAGAAATCAGACTTTTATAGCCATTTATATACAAAAAATACAAGAAAATAATATAAAGTGAGAATAGTATTGCACAAATTTTTTCCTTCTATCAACAAAATACATGATAGAAAATGATAGAAAGGTAATTTTTTTAAAAAAATTATTTTTCTTTTGTTCATAACTAGAGGTGCTAATTGAGCGAGCGAGCCGAGCTCAACATGTGTTCGAACTCGGCTCGAGATCGAACGAGTTTTGGACATACATGCTCGAGTTCATCAAGATGAATACTTACCATCTCAACTATCTTGCTTCTTTGTTATTATATTTCATAAATAAATAAATAAATATAATATAATATAAAAACTATATTATTATATTATTTTATCGAGTCTAGTTCGAGTCGAACTACGAGTCGAGTTCGAGTTACAACCGAGTCGAGTCGAGTCGAACACGACCTTGTTCAAGCTCGGCTCGTAAGATTCGAGTTTGAGTCGAGTTGAGT
>JAURVB010001338.1:0-13561 GCA_033002965.1 Piper betle | reverse complement strand
AAATGATCAGCAAAAATGACAACAATTTTTTAAAATGACATACATAAGCGAGAAGTAATCCTACAATCTTTTAAAAAATACATAAATTCTTTAGCACATAAATTACCAAATCACCGAATTCACATCAAATTTTCTTCATATCCCCACACTGACGTAATGAAGCCGAAGTTCCAAATTTTATAATTTAGAAGAACACAGCCAATGCAAGAACCACAACTAGATTTTGCTATCGAAGAGTATCATCATAACAATCTACTACAAACCAGATCAACCTTCAAAAAATATACCCCAAGCACAAACAACACCAAAATCAACTACTCAATCCGAAAACCCCAATTCAAATCAGGACAAAAAGCAAAACCCAAACAAGGGGTTACCCCATCACTTACACAACCACGGGCAATCTGGGACGCATAAACCCCGGCTGCCGCGGAGGCTCCGACGCAACCGTGGTCGCCGCCGCCGTCGTTGCCATCGCCGCCGCCGCCGCCTGCGGCTGCGCTCGAGCAGGAGCGGGAGCGAACACATTAAAGTCGAGCTGCCGGGCGAGCTTCCTCGGCGCCAATTCCACTGTCAGCGCCGCCGACGCCGTCGTCTCCGGCGCCGGCGGGCGAGTCCCCGTCTCCATCCACCGCCGAGAAATCCGCGCCGCCAAAACCCCGCCAACACAGCCCGAAGTCCAACCCCACGATCAAGCGCCGCCGCCCCTCTCCTCGTCCCCCAACCACTCCCAAACTCCGATCAGAGGAGCAACCGCGGATCCGGCGAATTCCGCGCCAAAACGCGCCGCGAAAGTCGCGGACGGGGCTCCGGCGGCGGTGCGTCGGGGGTAGGGCGGCGCCCGGCGATCGAGCCCGCCGGATAAAGGCGAACTGTGAGGCGAAGCGGAGGAGAATCGGAGGTTTTGGTAGAAGGTTTTGGGATTTGGGGGGGCGGGGGGAGGCATTGGCTCTTTTTCGTCCCTCGCCTCTTTTTTTTGAAAATTGGATGATTTTATTGTACGGTGGAGAGTGAGCGGCGGCGCCATCGGACGGTGGTGGCTGAGAGTTTTCCATCGACGGGTGGAATTCATAAAGGACGCTGGGAAATCGAACTGTGGCCGTTGGATTTGCTGTAAAGCGCGGAGAATCAAGGAATTGACTTGGGAAATACATATCTATATATTAAAAAAAACAATCTTATTATATTTTGATACAGAACTTAAAATATTATTATCTTAAAAAAGCGGCTTGGTTGACGGTTAATTTGGTCCATTATCACCCTTTGCAATAAATTTGAGGGGGAATTTTTGCATAGGCTTAATTTATTTTTTAAAAAAATCTTCTTCAAAGTCTCTTTAGAGGCATCTATTAATTTATTTATTTTAAAGAACATGTTTGGGTCAGTTTAGGTTATTATTGGCCTCGATTAATCTAAGTTAATTTTTCCATCGAAACCCATAAAAAAATGCCATTAAATTGTGAATAAAGTATAAACTACAATTGGATTATGAATAGAACACCATTCTAAACTTATATTTTTCAGAAAAAAATTTTAAGAAAAGCTATAGCTTATGTATGAGCTTATATTTTGCAGAAAAAATTAAGATAAGTTGTCGCCAAAATATGATTTTTATGTTGTCCATCTCTGATTTACACCATAATTTAAATTAAATAAATAAATAAAAATTATATTTTTTTGTCTTATATAGACTTTAATATGACTCACTTGTAGCTTTTTTTTAATATAGATTTGTATGCTATTGTTTAGGGAGCTTAGGGAGTCAGCCTGAGTGAAAAGATTGACGGATAAACAAATAAATAATACACACTAGATGCATTATCTACGTACATGGTTCCTCAATATATAATTATAATTTAAATCTCCATTTGATCCATAATAGGTTCATATTCACATTCCATTATTTTAATTTTTTTGCGAATTACGAACAAAGCAGATTAAAGTTTTTGTCCGTTTAAATTTTCTCGCATAGGCTCCTAGATTTCAAAATAATAAACCTTGACCTGTATGGTCCTTTTACTTGGCATAAGATATTGTAAATACATGAAAATTTTAAATAATTAATATTACTAAAAATACTTATATTTAATGTATTTTTATATAAAATAATATTAAATTAATCAATTTGCATACAAATTAAATATAATTGCATCCAAATAAAATACAAAATAAGCATGATTACTTTCAAGTGGACCCCTATATACTTTCACGCGTGCAATTCATTTTTCTCATTTTTCTTATACCCATGAATAAGGGAAGTTTTTTATATACGACAGAGGAGTGACCTAATTGATGATAATTATAATTAGTTTCAACACAAAAACAAAACACATTGAGAGAATGTATCATTTTTTTTAAAAAAGTACTATATTATATATCATTTTTTTTATCAATGTTGACTATTTAAAATTTTTATATTATTTATATTTATTTCATGTAAATATTAAATTCATATGTCGAAGAATAATAGGTACTAAATTCCAAATTGAAAGATGCTAGAACGAGACCAGTTCGGGTTAAGTTTGTGATGAGAATTTAGGTGCTAGTAGGCTAAGCTTGGGTTCAAGACCGGTTTGCAGGACACGATCACGATTCAAAACCATCTTCGTACGAACACAACAGCACGATGGGTAAACGGATTTGGATGGTACCTCCTATTCACTCTCTTTCTCTTCAACGTTGTCACAAGTGTGGGCTGCTAGCCAACAGCGGGTAGGCTACTGTTGAGATTTACGCCAAATAAAATCTAAAAATCAGCAATAGAAATGATAGAAAAACAAGCAAAGCCAACCAGACGGTGATAATCACAAAATTAGAAATTAAAATAGAGATCAAATTTTAGGTGAAAAACTCTTAAACGGGTGAGAAAAATGACCATGGCAATCGGTGCATATTCACTATGATTGTTTAATAATTACAATCATAAAATCTTTAGAAATCAAACTCCTAAATACAGATCAAACCGATCACTAATAAATTGGATAATTAATACAAAAAAGGAAACAAATGAAGTCGGTGAATGATGATGACTAAACAATGAGTGACGATCCAAACAAAAATCTAAACTTCGATCTTCCACTTAGCACTAAATCAACCATTCACCTCTTTCATCCATTTTCAACAATTTAGGCCACCAAACAAATAATATGTTATTTCTCCACAAAAGCCCTTAAGTTAGATATAAGTAGTCACAAACCATGTCTAAATACGTCATACTCATAAACAGGCCAAAATAGGGTCAAAAATTCATTTACTCAAGCAACACCATGCCACAGTGCCTTGTTGGGCTTTTTCCTAACTTGAGACATGGCGGAGGGGAAACCATAATTGCATAAATCGGAATCGGAATCGGTTTTCCAGGGAGTCGGAATCGGAATCGGAATCGGTCTAAATCGAACAGGAATCGGTCCAATTGAATATGTCCAGATCAGTCATATATAATAATTTGACAACTCATAAATAAATATATAAAAATTAAATATTGATGTCATTTTGATATGATTATATATATTGTATTTTATGATATTTTTTTAATATTTTTTAGATTTTTTTTAAAATTATTTTGAATTAGTTATTATTTTATACTCGAGTCGGACACAAGTCAAGTTTTAATTATAAAAATGCCACCACAGTTATTTCTCACCCACAGCCGTTCTCTCCCCATCTACCCTCCTTCCAAGTCGCTGCCGCCGCCGCCGCCGAGCCCCCTCCCCCTAGATCCGACCCGCCCAGCCCAGCCCCACCCCACCCAGCCCCGCCCTGCGCCGGCCGCGCCCACCTCCCCCGCCAGCCCCTCCCTCTCCCTCCCTGCCTCCCCCGCCGACCGCGCCCCACCCCTCCAGATTGTCCCCCCGTCGCCCAGTCGCCGCCGTCGTTGCCACCGTCGCCGTCGTCGGGTAAGTTTAGGTTTTTAAATTTTCAATTCCAATTTTACCCTTATTTAAATAATTGAATTAATATTATACCTAGGGCATTTTGGTAATTTACCCAAAAACCGATTTTTCCCGATTCACCCGATTCCGAATCCGATTTAAATCGGTCAGAATCGGGGTGACTCGGCCGAGTTGAACGCCGATTCGGGGCCGACTGATTCGGCCCCAAAATTGGATCGGCACGCTGTTGATCCGATTTAAATCGGCCGATTCCACTCGGAATCGGCCGATTCGTACAACAGTGGGGGAAACACAAGCAAACTTCCCTTTCCCAACTCCGTGCAGCAATCCTAGCTGGCATGGGAAGCTCTCACCATGCCCACTCCACCCTTGCAAAATAAATGCTTAAATTTAGTCACTACCTTAGTCATCATGTCTGATACATTATGATGGGTGTAAATCTTGGCCAAGTTAAGTGATTTGCTTTCTAGCATATCTCTCACCCAATGATATCACACATCAATATGTTTACCCCTTGAATGAAAATCAGCATTCTTACTCAAATGTATCAGTATAGACCATCTATTTATCCTGCTTATAGTCAAGCTCATTTAAGAACCTCTTTACCCATAGCATTTCCTTACAAGCCTTAGTTGTAGAATAAAGTTGGCCTCAGTAGTTGATAAAACAACACATTTTTGGACCCTTGACTACCATGACAGAACCCACCACCTGAAGTTGACCTCCTTGTATCTAAGTCACCGGCCATATCCGCTTCAGTGTAGCCTACTAACAATAGTTTGTCACTCTCATAGCATAAACATGCCTTGGACGTACACCTCAAGCACCTCAAAATCCACTTCACAATCTGCCAATGGTCTATACTAGGATTGGTAAGATGCCTACTAACTACACCAACCGTATATACTATGTCTGGTCTAGTATATACCATAACATACATCAGACTCACAACCACTGAAGCATAAGGAACCTTTTATAGTTCTTCATTCTCCTTCTCTCTCAAGTCTTTCTTTGTCAATTTAATATGACTTCCAAGTGGAACACTCACCATCTTCGCAACCTTCATGTTAAAACCACTCAAGTACCAAAGCTTCTTAGCTCCCATCTCACAATAAATGGACATGCCCAAAATCTATTTAGTCAGTTCTCAATCCTTCATTGCAAAGGAGTTAACCAAGTTTTTCTTCAAATTTTCAATTCTAATGTTGTCATGTCCAACAATTAACATATCATCAACATAAAGCAACAAAACGATGAAGTCATTCTCAACAAATAGTTTAATGAAGGCACAATGATCCGAGACAAACTTCTTATATCCCTAACTCTCCATAAAAGAATTAAACTTCTTATACCATTATCTTAGAATTTGTTTCAAACCATGCATGCTCTTCTTTAGCTTCCACACGAACTTCTCCTTATCTTTTTTGTTTTAAATTTTGGTTGCTCCGTGTAAATAGTCTCATCAATATCACCATGCAAAAAAATATCTTCACATTTAGTTGCTCAATTTCTAAATTCAAACTAGCAACCAAACCCGAAATAGTTCTAAACAAGAGAAAAAATCTCATCAAAGTCAATACCTTTTTTCGACCAAAACCCTTTATAATCAACCTCTCCATGTGCCTTGGTTGTGGACTATTCTGCTCATGCTAATCTTGTAGACCCACTTGTTCTTCAACACTCTCCTTCCCTTGGTAAGGACCACCAATTTATAAATGTGATTTTCATGCAAGGACTTCATCTCGTCCTACATGGCCTTTAACCATTGTTTCTTGTTCATATGAGTCATAGCATCATTAAAAGTTTCTGGTTCACCACTTTCAGTAATCTTCACATACTCCGATGGTGGATATATTGTTTATGGAACTAGTGCCCAAACTGACTTCCTCAAGTTTCTTGACTCTCCTTAATTTGATTTTTTCTTATCCTGTGTGGAAGAAGTGGTAGATCAACTCTAGCCTCCTATTTTCTAACCAAGGTAGGTGATTCATCTCTTTCTTCTTGGCTTCCATGAGCATGTTCTTGAGAAGCCTTTTCTTCGTTTTCAAAATCCCCAAAGGTCTAATCTTCTCTAAACACTACATCCCTACCCTGAATGAGTTTTATATTCTTTGGATCCCACAATATGTAACCAAATTTATCATTACCATAACATAAGAAAATGCACTCACACACTCTTGAATTAAGTTTAGCCCTTTCCTCCTTAGATACATCACCTTCCAAAACATGTGAGGAAAATCTATTCACCAAATAACAAGTTGTATTCAAGGCTTCCAGCCAAAAACTCTAAGACAATTTGGCCAAAGATAACATGCTTCTAACTTTTTCATAAAGAGTCATATATTCATCCTTTAAGCTACTCCCTTGTGTTGTTGAGTATGAAGAATAATCTTCTCATGCCTAACATTGTGCTTGCTACAATACTCAACTCTTCCCGAATTCTCTCTCAACCATAGTTTGAAAATTTTTTAAAATGTCAAACATATCGCTCTTATATTTTTTTGCATAAGCCCACAACTTCTTCAACTCATCATCAATGAATGTGACAAAATAAATAGAACCAATAAATAATTTTCCTCCATAAGCTCACATACATCTGTATGCACCAGCTCAAAGACTCTAGATTTCCCTGTAATTGTGTTTGCAAATAAATTTTGATATTGTTTTCTCACCAAATAACGGTCACAAATACTAATTAAAGTGTCCTTAACTTGAGAAGTAAATTATTCTTCTTCTTCAACATCTCTAGTCCCTTCTCATTCATGTACCCTAATTGACGGTGCTATAAATCAGTCATAAAATTAGATGAGAGGGCATTTGTCTCCCCTTGGACTACCTGTAGCTCATTCTTATACAAAGAGCAATACTTCTTCCCCTTTGCAATTACCAACAAAGCTTTTACTAAATTCAAAACACCTTGTCAAAAATATGAAGTAAATCCACTATCATCAAGCACTCCTGTAGACAACAATCTCACTCTTAAGTCTAGAATATGTCTGGTGTTTTTGAGCATTAGCTTGTAACATCTACTTGTTACTACATGTACATCACCTTGCCTTACAATTTTTGAAGTTCCGTTCTTTCTCATCTTCACTACATCCAAATCTTTAACTTAATAGGTTGTGAAGAAATTTTGACTTGGAGTTGCATGAAAAGATGTCCCCGAGTCAATTACCCAAATGGAATTGCATTCTACTATCAAACACTCTTTTCCACGATCAGCCATAATCATCAACTCATCATGCTCCTCCACATTTGCATTATGACCATCTCTATCATGGTTGTTTTTGCCTTTATCATTCTTTAGTTTTCAACAATTTCTCTTTATGTGACTAGCTTGTCACAATAGTAACACCTCAACTCCTTCCCCAACTTGGACTTGCCTCTATTATTGTCCTTTTTGTTACACTTTTGCTCCATGATCTACCTCTTTTTCTTTTGTTACCAATGTCTGAGAACTTGAAGTCAATGATGACCCCACAAACTTTCTCCTCAACTCCTATGATACAAGTAATGTAACAATAAAATTTATGTCTATCTTTGCAACATGATTCAGTCATAGAACAAAGGAGCAAAGTAGTTTATTCTTTTTCCTCTATCCTCACTCCAACATCTATCAACTCCATCACTAAGAAGTTAAACTAATTAAGGTGCTCATGTACAAACACTTTTATATTTCATCTTCAAATCATATAACTGCCACCTCAAATAAATCTTATTAATTAAATATTTATCCTCATATATACTATTCAAATTATCTCATAATTCTTTTGCAGTAGTATTTGTAGTCTTCACATTTGTAAGGATTTTATTCTCCAAGGCTAGGAGGATGTCAACCTGAGCAATCTCATCCATCTTTGCAAACTGAACATTTGTCATCCCTTCTGGCTTAGCCTGCTTCCCCTTCAAGGCAATTACACATCCATCCTTTATTGGTATGATACGGATCTTCACCTTCCACAAAACAAAGCCTTTCCATTAAATTTAGGAATCTCAAATTTTGTGTTTTTCAACATTTCATCAAACACCAGACAAATAGAAAATAATCACAACATGAAACTTACCACAATCGGGCTCAACTAGGCTCTGATATTACTTGTAGGAATTTTACCAAATAAAAATTTGGAATAGGCAACAACAAAGATAGAAAAACAAATGAAACCAACCAAATCACAATAATCAAAAAACCAGAAAGTAAAGTAGTAACCAAATTTTAAGTGAAAAACCTCCAAATTGATGGAAAAACCCATGGTGGCAATTGACCAAAGTTCATTATGATTATTCAACAATTGTAAACATAGAATCCTTAGAGAACAAACTCCTAAATACAGATCAAACCAATTACTGATAAATTGGATGATTAATAGTAAAGAAAGGAAACCTCTAAAGTCAGTGAATGATGATGAGAAAACAACAATAAGTAAAGAATCTAAACTAAAATCCACATTTTGATCTTCCACTCAATACCAAATTTGCCTTTCACCTTTTTCTCCCTTTTTGATCTCCCCAACAATTGAGGCCACCAAACATACAATATATTCTCTGACCACAAAAATACTTAAGCTAGACGTAAGTAGCCACAAACTATGCCTAAATCGGTTGTACACATAAACGGGCCAAAATCGGGTTAGAAATTCATTTACTCGTGCAACACCACGTTGTAGCACCTTGGTGAATTTTTTATGACTTGGGACGTGGAGGAGGGAAAACACCAACAGCTACAAAGCTGGGTGGCGGGAAGCACTCTAATGGATAAAGCACGTTCTGAGGATTGGTGGGAATATTCCCATGGTTAGGGGCAGTGAGTAGTCGCCAAAAACTTCCAAAACAATACCCAAGGACAACAACAGCATTGCACCACTTTGTGGTCTCAGTTAGTAATGGCAACAATCAGCTACAACGACGATGGAGTTCCACCCAAATTCATCAATGGCAGAGAGGCCGATATTGTAGAGGTTTGGGGAAAAGAGAAAAAGATTGGTAATGAGGTGAAAGATGATCACAACAACCGAGTATGGACATATCTACTTGAGAAAATCCAATTGTATATGAATTGTAAAGATATTAGTTCTATCTCTTTGTATATATATCTCTTTGCATACCCAAAAGTTCTCATGTTTATTAGTTATATCCCAAATCTTGCATGCTCATCCCTTCCAAGTGTTGGGTTTATTCCCTCATATGAAACAAGAAGAAAGGCGGCATGAAGAAGCAAGCGAGAAATAGCGAGTGGCGAAGGTGATGGCCAAGGAGATGGCCACCTGCAAGTAGGTGCCCACCCACTTGAGCAATGAAGTCTCAGTGAGCTAGTGTCAGATTTCAAGACGCATGAGCACTAGGCTACTTTGGTGTGGGGATAAGAATGAGCATCACGACGCTATGGCTCGAATCTAACTTGGATACATATTTTGGATGATTATTGGTCGGGTTTGGACCATTCTGAGATCTAAACAAGTATAATGACATGGTATTTTTGTAACCAGTAGTCACCAAGCATTCCCAGCAATGCACCAAGTTGTGAACATAATTCAGATGTAGAACCCAAAGCTTGGTATGTTTTGTCCATGAAATGCCTGGAAAACAAAAAATAAATTAATTAATTTTTGGCTATCATCAAAAGTGATTTAGCCAAGAAATATATCTAGGGAATTGAGTCGCAAGATCAGAGGGCAAATAAGAGTTCAACAAATTATCCAACAATGACTATAAGGAAGACATTCACCTCCATTGCTTGTTGCACTAAGAAAGATCCTCTCTCCATTGAAACATCCCCATACTTAACATGTGTATGTTCCTTCATATCATGAGTTTGGTGTCCCCACAAAGTGAAGGCCTTTTGATTCTAACGTAGCCTTCTATAAAATGATCAACAATTTCCTGAAGTTCTATATCTAGTTTAACATTTTCAATGCATGCCACTACCTACATCCACCAAAGCACCTCCTTTTTCTCCGCGCACTCCCCTCCTCAACCATCCCCAACAGCTCTTGGCCAGGGAGAGGAGGCCGAGGAGGGCATCGATGTCGGCGGCGAAGACCAAGTGGGCGGCGGCAGAGAACAAGGCAGAGAAGGTAGGGAGATGGGAGAGGATGCAGTAGTGGCTGGATAACAGCGGAGAAAACACAATCGTGCCTGATTTTTAAGCAATCGTTAGATAGAATCCAATGTCTGGAAAAAAAATGATGCAAGATCTTTGTGCAACATTACCCGCCCTATATATATATATATATATATATACACACACACACACACATACTTTTGAAGCATCTCATCATCTTATTGAACCTTCCACTTCAAGTCATGTAACAACGCAATTGGTATTTTTATAATGACGCCTATTTTTGGGAGCATAGTAGAGGGAAAAAGAGGTGCTAAGGATTTGACATTGAGAAAATAGGAAGAGATTAATAGTTGTGAGATAAAATTTCTTCTTGGAGATTGGGTTCTTCTCCTGATCGTCAATTAATTGTCTTACTACATCAAGTACAACACTTGTGATCTCTGAGGTTCTCTACTTTTTATTACCAATCTATGTGAGATTGTAATTAATCTGTATAGGGAGTAGTTTTACTCATATTTTAGAGTGGGTTTTCACTCAAGGAGAAAATAGTAGTTGTAAAATGAGTTAATAATTATAATGAATTTGGTTTTGTTCGTGGTTTCCCCCTTCAATGTGGAAGGTTGTTCATGTGAATTTGGTGTGCTTAATTTATTTGTTGTAGTAATTTATCTTGGTATGTGCATGTTATTATTTAATCTTATCAAAACACAACTAAGGTTAAAGGGAAGTAAGGAATTAAGGGCCATTTAATCATGTTATTATTTGATCCCAACAAGTGTTATCGGAACTTGGCTAGATCGGATTTGTAGACTTGTATTTTTATGTTAACAAGATGGTTGAGAAAAGCACAACTAAGTTTGAAATTCCAAAATTTAATGGAAAGAACTTTACTACGAAGAGATTGCTAAGGCACACATTCTGTTCGCCTTAGATGACAATGTATTGTTTAATGTACAAATAACTAATACAATAGCAAAGACATTATGAGAGAGTCTTATTAAAATATATGAAGATCAATATTTAGTGAATAAAATTTATTTAATGAGACAAATGTATAATTCGAAGATGAAAAATAGAGCATCAATTCATAAATATCTGAGTGAATTTAATAACTTTCTTAATGATATGTTGAGGATAGACGTGAAAATTGATGAGGAATAAGCTACTCTACTCTTATGTTCAATGCTAGATTTTAGGAGAATTTGATAATGAATCTGAGTCATGTTACTAAACTTGATATAGATTTTGTGGTGGCACTACTATTATCAAAGGAGCTGAGCAAAAAGTCATTAGAGACAACTACTTCATCTTTAGGACTGCAGGCCTTAGTTTTATAAGCGAATAATGGCAAAATAAGGGATGTAAGAAACAATAAAAAAGGCAAGGGAAAATTCAAGCCAAAAGGTGGTATAAAGTGTTATTATTGTGATAAGGTGTGTCACATAATGAAATATTGCAAAAAGCTCGCTAAGGATAAACAACATGGCAATGGCCAAGAACAGAAGGATATCAATATGGTTAAATTTGATGAATTGGTAGTGATTTCTGATTGTTTGAGCGTTATGGGGCTAAGTAAAGTTCAAGTTGGATGGTGGATTTTGGAGCATCATTCCATGTCACACCTCATAGGATATCCTTTACTACATACAAAGGAGGAATTTTGTGTGTGGTAAAGATAAAAAATCATAGCAAATCTAGGTGATTGGTGTAGGGGATGTGAGGGTTGTGACCAATATGGGTCATGCTTTGATTTTAAAGAATGTTCATCATGTTCTAGATCTAAGGATAAACTTGATGTTAGCTGGTGACTTAGATGATAGAAGTTACATTTTACAATTTACTAATGGTATATGAGAGCTCTTTAAAGGTAATCATGTTGTGGCAAGGGGAAAGATGTGTGGCAACCTCTATATGACAACTCTGAGAATTTTGAAGAGTAACGTGACTTTTACTCTTGATGGTTCCATAAAGAGTGTGCGGTGTCGGTGTCGGTGTCATGGAAGAAAAACTCATGATGTGAAGGAAAATGTAATACAAGAAAGGGAGAACTCTTTGCATCGGCTCAAGGTTTGTGGATTGATGAAAATATTTGAAAATAGGTTTGCACTAAAGGAGGAAGCAAATGTGATGGTTTGAAGGAGAATGGTACAAGGAGGTCCCCCCAAAGGGGCAGGTGCAATGGTTGATGTTGCCCATCTCCGTTTTTTCTTAGGAACTCAAATGGTACTTATGTGGTATTTGAGGAAGTCAATATAAAGTTTATTCTTCATCTTCAAGAAAAGGGAGATTTGTTGGGTTTCTTTCCTCATATGAAGAAAGAAGGAAGGCAACGTGAAGAAGCAAGTGGGAAGCAGCAAGCAGCGAGGAGAGAAACAAGGAAGTGGCCGCTTGCAAGTAGGTCTCAGTTCCTGAGTGCCAGATCTCAGGGCACTTGAGCATTGGGTTACTTTGGCATGGGAAGAAGAATGAGTGTCACGGTGCTCATTCCAAACATCGTGGCGCTGGCCTACAGATTCAACCTGTAGGCATGTTTTGGACGATTTCTTGACATGTTTGACTTTTTTCAGGGTTATATAGGTATAATAACATGGTCTTTTCATAACGATGCCTATTTTCGGGAGCAGATCAGAAGAGAGATGAGGTGCCCAGGGTTTGGCTTTGAGAGAAGAAAAAGAGATTGACAGTTGTGAGGGAGAATTGCTTCTTAGAGATTGGCTTCTTCACCAAATTGTTAATCAATTGCAGTGCTCCACCAAGAATAGCACTTGTGATCTCTCAAATTCTCGCTCTTTATATTAAAAATCTATAAGGGATTGTAATTAATCAGTCACATCCCAGATTTGGACCATGAAAGGAATCAATCTGGTTGTGATTTGGTCTATGGGTTGAGCAATTACCAATTCGATAAGAGTAGATATATCAGAGGTTAACACAGAAAAAAATGAAGTAGACCAGACAAAATCCCCATGATCTAAGTATCATCCTAGTGTCTTGTTGAGGAAAATCATTTAAAATGGCTCAAAATCAATGATATACTGTAAAACCCACGATTCGAGTTAGGGTTTTATATTCAGAACCGGTCGGGTCGACCGTTATTTTTTCGAGTTGAGTCAGTTTCGGGACACGTGTACCGAGCCGATGCCAGTCGCGTGTATGAGCTATGAGGGTCATGCATACCCAAGTATATGATGATAACGTCATGAACACAGCAGAACAGAATGAGTTATCAGATATATGAGAGTATGCCAGTCATTTTTTTATTATTTTTATATATAGAGGATCGTAGAATTAGTATTAGGCCGCTTACCGCGTTAGGACGCGTTCGGGCAGTCTGGGTGGGTTGTTAGTCATAGAGCATATCATTATAATGTTGTGGTGTTGTTTGATTTTACGGGATTTTTCCCGATTTTTATGAATTTTTTAAGGATTTAATACGACTTAGTTATTATACTTGACTCGAGCCGGAGACGAGTCAAGTAATATTTACAAGTTTGCCACCACACACACCCCCGACCTTTCCCTTCTTCTTCCCCAAACCCTTGTCGCGCGCCGCCACTGCGCATGCCGCCGCCGCTGCCGTGGATGCCTGCCCAGCCGCCGATCATCG
>JAURVB010001336.1:0-28940 GCA_033002965.1 Piper betle | reverse complement strand
CAATCCTGTTGTTCACCTTTGCAAACAAAAGCCAATCAGAAAACAACATCCCACACCTTAAAAACTAGCTGCTATTGTTAGTGTAATATCTACAGCACTATTGATACATTGGCGCAAGATCTGCATTCCAATCCATACATCTATGCACTCGTTGTAGCTCTTCCATCTATAAACACAGATCACCATCTCCCACCATGGATCAACCAATAAAACCTTCTAACAACCTTGCCCAAGAACTGGACAGAGACTATGTAGAAAGGGCATCATGAGAAGACGGCGGTGGTCACCATTTTTGGATTGCGCAAGCTTCTCCTCGCCAGCAAACCAGAGACATACGTACCACTGCATGTGGGCATTAGGCATTACCACCAAGACTCCCCCATCTCAAAGACATGGAGAAGTACAAGCTCGAAGCCGCCACAAGGTTGCAGCCCAAGCTCGTCGATGATCTCTGGTTCGAAGACGTAGTTGCACACTTGGTGAAGCTCGAAGGCAGGGTATCTGGGCATCAGTGATGAGAACTTGACATGTATATTGCCATTGATGCTTCTTTCCTGCTAGAATATCTCCAAGGATTGATGGCGACCGATTCCGGCGATACCCTATTCGGTGCAGCTTCTTTTGTCTCGGGAGCGTTGGACCTTTTTGTGATGCAAGGGATCATCTTGTTGGAGAATCAGATCCCTTTGTTCGTGTTGAGAGAGATGTCGAGCTTCCAGAACCATGAAAACAGAGAAGAGGTGTTGGATGCTTTGTTGGTACCTCTCTTCACTGTTCTCTGCCCATTCCAAACGAGGTGGCAAGGTTGTCTCCGTAATTGGTAACACCAGAGCCCATCTTCTCGAAGTTCTCTTCTTTGTCACACTCCCCATGAAGATCATATCATCAACTATACAACCGAAGATGGAGCTTGTCATCCCAATAAACAAATGGTATCACAAATATTGATGAACAACTAAAGCAGACAACTAAAAGACCCCAAAATTCAACATCCTCCCCATCTTATACCGCAAATTATTGTCGCACATTTCCAGAAAGCTATCAGTACTGATCAGATTGGTAGCATTGATGGGTACCATTGCAAAGAGAAGGAATCAACCGACGACCCAGAAACAAGCCTTCAAAAGCTACCTACCAAAGGCTCCATGGCATCAACCACGGGCGGGCCAACCACCGAAGAGCTGCTCGTGCCCAGCATCACCGATCTGAACACGTTGGAGTGAAGTTCGAAAGCGTCGCCGGCGACATATCCGACCTCAAATTCGATCCGACGTAGGCCACCTTCTCTCTTCCGACCATCACACTCGACCACAACTCCGACGCCGTGCTACGGAACATGGTGGCATACGAGGCCGTCGCTGCCCAGGGGCACGCATACGGGTAGACTTTGAACTTTATTTATCCAATTTTTTTCCAAATAATCAAAGATAAAATTAGTTTCAAAATATTAAATAGTTCAACTTTGGGCAAGACGAATCAAGTTTTACTTGGCAAAAACTCCATTTATTTGATTTCGAGCCTATTAATATTTGAGATGATTTGAGTTTGATTAGAACTAGAGGTTAAGCTAGTTATAATTTATATCATTTATATTAATTTTTATATAAAAAATCAATGCCAATATTTCAATTTACCATCATTTTTGCTTACTAATAATGTAGTTTTGCATTAAAACTTTATATTATTATTTAATATTGTCATCATGTCACACTTTCTTTATTTTGGTTGAGTTCTTACTCTTCCACAATAGATAAATTGAACTTTGAATAGCCCCAGTCTCGTACGTATAAACTCATCAAATAGTTTGTTCCTACACAAAACTATTAATCATCATTATGACAATGGTTATACTTATTAATTTTTATATATTATTATATTGACTACATAAAACATACAAAATATTACATTTAATACACAACATCAAGCTTCTAGTCAAAGTCGGGCTGGATGGAGGTCATATGTCTGTATTTGTGAGTTTAAGTACTTCGACTCGGCTGAATTCAATCAAACATCGAGCAAATTTGAGTTCGATCAATCTGTTAACATCCTAACTCGCAGGTACGTGGAGTTGGTGAGCGGCACGATCGACACGGAGGAGGACGTGAGGCTGCTCCGAGAGGCCGGGTTGGTGGTGAGCCACATGAAGAGCGACGGCGAGGTGGCCGGGTTGTGGAATGGGATGGCTAGGTCGTTGAGGTTGACGAAGGTGGAGGGGTTGGACATGGTGATTGCAGATTTGAACAGGTTTTACGAGGGTGAGGAGGGTGGTGAAGTATGTGTATGGTGATTGCAGATTTGAACAGATTTTACGAGGGTGAGGATTACTATATATTATTAAGTGCTGAAGATTACAATGATTAAATGGTTGTCACATTTATTTTTGTTTATTAATGTTGATCCTCTACAAGATATAGTGTTCTAATTTTATGGATAAACAATAGATTATAAGGCTTCTAATTCCCCTTGTTTATGGTTAAGGGATGTCTAGGAGGAGATTTCGACAAGATAATAGAAAGTGCCTCATTTCGATAATTTAGTAAAATTTTACCTTGTTCTTGGAAATTTTTATTATTATTTTTAAAACAATGGCAAACTTCTCTAGTTTTAATGATGACAAGAGATTTTGTTGCGCCGGAGAAGATTGGAGCTCGTTTAAAAGGTGGGAAATGGTGATTTTTCTTGGTAGTGAAAGAGTTATTTGACAAGGATTCCAATATCATAACTACAAGAGGTTAAGACTTATGCTTGGTATGGCTTACTTTGTCAACCGTTTTTGAGTTATTAAATAATATGGATAAATCATTTAAATTTACATAGTATAAAACCAAAAAGGTTAGTACTCACACTTCCATCCTTTCACTTTGTAATTCTATCATATACTAAACATTGCGTTTTTTTAATTTAATTTTTCTTCTCCAAGTAAGATCGAATATGAGATATAACTTACGAGCATGTCAAGTGTGTATCCCTTTTTGTTGCTCCCCAAATTCAACAGTATTTCTTTCATAAATAAACTATCTGTATGTTACTTTGTAGCTTAATGATAAATTTCTTTTGGCGTAAAAAAAATTCTGCAGTTTTGGGCTCATATATGAGAAGTTATTTACGTACATTTTTTCACCTTTAATTTAAAACAGTTATTAAAACTTTTACAAGGCTCACGTTGTGGCCCTGGAGACCAAAGGCCAAATCCCAGCAGCAGCCACATATTTTTCATTTCAATTAATATTAATTATTTTCATTTTAGATTTAATAAGACCATGAATTAATTTTTGAAACATAACCAAGTTTTTACTTATCTATATTACAATGTCAAAATAGCATACATATATTAATTGCATTACTTACAATGGCAAGCTCCAAGTTCCCCTTCTCTCAACCTCTGAACATGAGGATGCTCCCAGCCAAGAATTCGAGCACAGATCTTCCATTTAACTAAATATATCAAAATAAAAATCATATCAAAATAGTGGATATTACATTTATGCACAGTTGAAATTGACAAACATATGATTTATAATTATGTGTTCTTAAAATAATAATTTAGCTAAACTTGAAGCTCTCTCTCTCTCTCTCTCTCTCTCTCTCTATATATATATATATATATATATATATATATAAATTGGAAATGGTCCTAGAAAATATCCTAGCCTGTTTGTAAAATAAAATCTGTGTAAATCAAATTTATGCTATGATATTTCGGGGACGAAATAGTTCTAAGTTGGGGAGATTGTAAAGACCCGGAAAAAAAAATTTAGCTGGTTAAGTATAAATTACCTGGTTAAATTGAAAAGTAATTTCTAATTGGACGATTCTAGTTGAATCAGTCGAGTCGAACACATTAATTATTCATTTAACCATTTAAGTGAATCATACCATGTGCCCATTTAAAAGGTTAAGTGAACCGTGTTAATTACCCAATTACCCGGTTAAAGGAATTATGGTGAAAGGGTGCTTCCACAAACCCTAACCGTCATTTATTCTTTATAAAAGGAGAAGGGGTCGTTGAACCTAGGAAATACCAATAGATGATGGGGTGTGAGAATTTAATGAAGGGGTCGTTGAACTTAGGAAATACCGATGGATGATGGGGTATGAGAATTTAATGGAGGGAATGGTTGAGGTGTATATATATGCAGGAGGTGGGAGTATTTCATCCCTCATCTCCGTCCCAGGCGACCTCCCCATTACTGTGTGAGTATTTCATCCCTCATCTTATTTGTTTCCATTAGGATTCTTGCATGCAAGGTTTGTTGAAGATACCCTGCCAAGTTGCTAGATCTCCAGCGTCTTATGCATGGGGTTCTTGTCGATTGCTTAGTTGTTTTGTATATTAGTCATGTAAGTTGCATGTAGGTTCATGCAAAATAAAATTATACTAATGTATAATTTTATTTCATTCAGATTAGAGTTCACGGGTCACAGTCAGACATAATCACAAATCAGGTACGTATAATAGGTAGAACATCATATTTTCCTTATTGGTAGCCTAGGTCGGCCTGAGCCCAGATTCGACTACCATGCACCGAGTGCAACCGGGGTCAATGAATTGACTCAGTCCGACACTGGGTCATGTTATGTGCGTGAATTTTGTAATGCATCGACATTGTTTTGGAGTAGTGATAGCCACCCCATAAAAAGGCTACGGCCGGGGTGAGTGAGGCACAACGATTCCTCCATCGCATTGGAGTGCAGTGATAGCCGCCCCATAAAAGGCTACGGCCCGGGTGTGTGAGGCACTGGTACTGGAGTGCAGTGATAGCCGCCCCATAAAAAGGCTACGGCCGGGGTGTGTGAGGCACTGGCACTGGAGTGCAGTGATAGCCGCCCCATAAAAAGGCTATGGCCGGGGTGTGTGAGGCACTGGCACTAGAGTTGGTAGTGAGAGCTTCCCCACAAACGGGGCATAGCAATCACCTGAGTGCAGTGATAGCCGCCCCACAAAAAGGCTACGGCCGAGGTGTGCAAGGCATTGGCACTGGAGTGCAGTGATAGCCTCCCCATAAAAAGGCTACGGCCGGGGTGTGCGAGGCACTGGCACTAGAATTGGTAGTGAGAGCTTCCCCACAAACGGGGCATAGCAATCACCGGAGTGCAGTGATAGCTACCCCACAAAAAGGCTACGGCCGGGGTGTGCGGATCACAGCTAAAACCTCCTCTGCATTGTTTTGGAGTATAGCGGAATCGCTCCACCGCATATTAAAATAAATATAAGAAATAGTGAAATGTACTTGTTTTGTTTTATCTATTATACTACTTAGTGTTGTAATCACTAACGCGGAATTGCCTCCGCAAGTGTGCAGATACGAGATTAGGTGATTGACATCCACAGTATGGAGGTAACATTTGTTATTTGATGAAAAGAATCGATCAATATAGGAGTTATTATCTATAGAGTTTGATTCGGGAAGTCATAAATAATAAAGTCAACTTAGACACTAATTAAGTCAAAAAGAAATCTTAAATCAATGTTAAATTTTCTTCGTTGTACCTTCAAATCCGAATCCCCATTTCTATTTCTACGATCATAATCGCAAATATATTGTAAATAATATTACTTTTATTTTGGAAAAAAAAACACCAACATTACTAAATTCAATGGAAGAAACCAAATGCTATTAATAATAGACCCCCATATTCGTGTGTTGCTTAATGCTTGCATAGGTTAAAAACTATGAACACCAAGCTACCAACATCACATTACAGATTCACAAGTATATCATTTATGTTTACTACGTAAAGATGGTGGGCATTTTGGTTTCACTGTTTCCATCACTCCCTCCTTGTCCATTGCATGGACCCAATCCCTGACATGGCCAATGGCTTTTTCTATGGACAACCCCATAATTTATCGTAAGCTTTGGTTTAAAGTAAACTTGCCGCTCAAAAATGCTATCTAATGCCACAACCACAAGGCTCCAATGTTCTTGTTCTTATTCTTGATCATCCACTGCAAGTCTGCAACCACACCAACTAACAAATGAATTTTTTTGGGTTTCACCCAGGTTTACCAACCATTCGATTCCTCACGGCACTTTGATTATATTATACATTATACTTAATTAATCTTTCGTTGTATAAAGTATTGAGGAGTAGGAAATGAAGAGACTACAATATTTTACTTCAAATTTTTGTTTAAGAAAGGCTGCATATATAATCTTCTATCTGTACCTATATATTAGCTTTTGTGTAAGAGTTGGCAATCAGTTTTGTATTAAAAAGAAAAGAAAGAACCATTGGAGATACAAAACTAAGCATGAAATGAAGCCAATTGTTGCATATCTAGCATGCAGGCTCTGGTATTTGATATAATGTGATCAGATGTGAAAGAGCTGATCAAAATTGACAGTTTCAAACCTTGATGAATTCAATGTGATGGGTATTGAGTTTTTCTGCAGGAAAATATAGGAACATTTGACTTAAGAGATTGATCAGAAGATGTCTGTCTTTAACGGTGCTCTCATTCTCATAAATTCGATGCTCCCTTTCAACCAACTAAACGTCAAGGCCTGTAGTGCAAGCGCAATGGACAAGACCTGCACATAAGACAACGCTCGTCTTCTATATAATATCGGTCCCCAACAAACTTGAAAGCCTTTCCGATGGGGCATCTTCAAATTAGTTAGTTTAGTTACTTAATTTCACGTCCAACACTGATATTATCTGGATGAGATCCATTATATTAGTGGATATAATGCTTACAATTTTCAATTTTAATTAACCACTTTAAAGAAATGATAAATAGGCCTACCTATTTGCAGTTAGGTATGTCATTATAACTGATATCGGAGGTAACTTGACTGCATTAGATGGTAGGGTTTGCTTTATATATAGATTCATATTAGCCTCATGTGTCATAAAAAGAAATTTTGAGAACTGAATTATTTTAAGGTAGATAAAATGTAAAATTTCCTAATTAATTACTCATAAGACCTAAAAAGGAATTCCGGAACCGACTAATTAGATGGTTAGTTTGTTAGTCTCATATTTAATACCTATTGGGGTAAAATTTAATGTATTAATTAGTGGCTCATGCTTATCATCTATTCTGACCATCTCAAACATAAGCAAAGGAGGTTGTCATTGAAAAGGCATTAGACAAGTGAAATTTTGTCATTTCTATCGTATAGATTAAGAGTTAATTCTACTTCAATTAACAGCTCTAAGTAAACCCACAAGGTAGATGCTAAGATATTATTATGCAAAAAGTTTCCCTTACATACAAAAAGGGGCAAAAGTCACCAAAACTGATCAGACACCCCACCAGCAAGAGGCAAAACTTCTTCCAAGGCACAGTTCATTCAAGTTGTGTAGCAAGTGGACGACATTGCACGGCAAACACCACTCTGATATCATAGCCCGATCAGACTTGACGTTATATGAATGTACGTTGCAACCTTGAGGACTGTGGCATATGTATAAATGTCACGTTGTGGTCCTGCAAATAATTCCCTTCCTCCTTCGCGTAGATGCCAAGACCATTTCTGTACAGTAGGGACTAAGAGAATGGGAAGGATTGGAGATAGGGTTGCTCGCGAGCCGAGTTGGCTCGCTAGTTTTGTTGACTCAACTTGGCTTAATTCGAACTCAATAATTTTTCAACTCGACTTGATAGTTCGAATTTGGTGAACCGACTCGAGTCGTCTCTATGTGAACCGATCTTGTGTTTGTACAAACTCGAATCGACTCTGCTCGATCAAAGTTTGGCAAGTCACTCAACTTGACTCATAACTTGAACCAATTCGTTAGTGTGACATGAAACATTAATACTCTAATATATAATGGTGAATAATACGAAGCACTACTCTTGTTCTTGAATAAAATTATATTAGAAATTTGATAGCAATGGCCAAAGGGGGTACCTTGCTCATTGGCTTCTTCATTCCCATTGGCAAGCATATCATCTCCTATTCATCCTCGCACTCAAAATCGAATAATATAGATCTAACAAGAAGAAAAAATGAAATTCTAGATAAGAAAAATACAAACAAAGCCAAATCAATACTAATCTAACAAGAAATATGTTAAAACGAAGATAGTCCAAATCCACCAAACAGTTGCCATCACCGTTATAATTCGGACGGATGAAATTAGCAGGTAAATAGTAAAAATTTTACAAACCAAACAAATCCAAAGTTTACAAAAAAAAGACAAATAATCGAAAGGAACAAAGGTCACCGCCGTGTTTGGTAGAGATGCAGTCAAAGTGGCGGGTGGCGACGTCCTCAAAGCGGTCATTGCCGGCGAGGATGTCATCGCGGCAAGCACCGAGGCGGGCAATGGCGGCGTCACGGGTAATGGTGAAGATGACGCAGCTGTCGGGGTCCTTCCTGGAAGACTTGCGGCGGGAACCCTCGTGCTTGATGAGGATGTGTGATGCCCTCGCTTCTCCACTCGCCATCTTCTTCTCCCTCTTCAACGCCCCCGCTTCGGCTCTGCCGCCTCTTCCTTCCACCACTTCCGATTCGCCGGCGCTGCAGGTCGCTCCTCAAAAGTGGGGCAGCAAAAATGATCGATGGATCATGCCACGAAGTGCTGCGAATAGTTGCCGCAAGCAGCTCGATGGAGCATGGAATGAAGTGCTGCTGCCGGCTGCTTCTCTTCAAAACCATACCTCCTTGATACCCCTCAACCTCGAAGTGGGCTCCAAGGTTTGAGCTCAAGTCGGTCACGGATTGGTCAAATATGTAGATTGCTTGACTCGAACTCGAACACGAAAAACTCGATTCAAACCAAATTAAGCCCCAATTCAAAATTTGACTAAACGAGCCCGTTATGAATTTTAGAAAAACCGCCTCGAACCGGCCCGCGAGCAGCCCTAATTGGAGATATTGTGGATTCTAGTTGATATCATGTCCATTTCATGGAGGCAAGCAACAATTGCTGTTATTTGTTAGTATTTTGCATCATCTGACCCAACCATTTTGCATTATTGGGTATGTAGGATCATGTTGGTATGTTCCTCTTTTTAGGTCTAGAGGCCTATCTGAGTTGCAAAATTTGCAAATTTTTTGAATGTGGAGTTTTGTGCAGGCCCAGAAAGGCTGCTTTTACCCTGGTATTAGGGTTTGATTCACCTTAGCTACATGAGAGCCTTACATTTTCGTAAGGGACATTGTAGAATTTTGTTAATATTTTCAAGTTCTTCCATGCACGTCAACCAATTAGAGGCGATTGTTGGGAATGTACTTGTTTAAAAGTTTTAAATATTGTACCGGTTGATTTCGGGTAATTTTAAAAATATAAATTAAACACTTTATAAGACACTGAAAATATTTTTTACAATTGATATTCAATTAAATACTGGTTAAAATATTGTAATTTTCAACAAAAAAATGATTTCGAAAAAATATAAGATTAATGGACATTTGTTGGGATTGTATATGATGTATGCAATCGGAGACATGGATTCTATTCCACCATATTACTCTGTTATAAATCAAATCGAACACAAAATATGTACGGAAATTAATATTAGTTTGTATAACTCTGTTCGGGCGCGGGTTCGTCCGCTGGTGCGGGTTAGAGTGTTCCCGCGTCGGGTTGGAAGGGTTCGGTGGGACCGAGGCGCCCTTGCCGCGCAAAGAGACAGCGTGATGAGACTAAAGAGTCACAAGTATCCAAGGGATGGCGATTTCCAATCCTAATTATTCATTTCCATAGACATATCATGCTTAAATGCATGAAAACTGCAACTGCAATGCTGCTTCAACTTCAGAAGGGAAAGATTGTCTTCCTCCTCTGGATTGCAATAACTCCTCCAAGGCGTCTCCTTCAATGGCGTCCTTAGTTGCAGCAGGGTGTATTTCAGCAATTCCTTCTTCAAGTCTCCTTCTTCAATTCAGCAAACATAGGTGTCCTCCTCCTAGCAGCAACATCAACCTTCAATGGCGACCTTAATTGCAGCAGGGTGGATTTCAGCAACTCCTTTAATCAGCAAGACAGCAACATGACATTTCCTTCCCCTTGCTTCTTCTCCAATGGCAGCAACAAGCAAGGATGGAGGCAATGGCAGCAACAAGCAAGGATGGAGGAGTAGGGCGTCCTCCTCCTAGCAGCAACAAGCAAGGATGGAGGAGCTTCTTCAATGGCAGCAACAAGCAAGGATGGAGGAGTAGGGCGTCCTCCTCCTAGCAGCAACAAGCAAGGATGGAGGAGCTTCTTCTCCAATGGCAGCAACAAGCAAGGATGGAGGAGTAGGGCGTCCTCCTCCTAGCAGCAACAAGCAAGGATGGAGGAGTAGGGCGTCCTCCTCCTAGCAGCAACAAGCAAGGATGGAGGCAATGGCAGCAACAAGCAAGGATGGAGGAGTAGGGCGTCCTCCTCCTAGCAGCAACAAGCAAGGATGGAGGAGCTTCTTCTCCAATGGCAGCAACAAGCAAGGATGGAGGAGTAGGGCATCCTCCTCCTAGCAGCAGCAGCCTGGGCGTGGAACACCGTTTCCAGCCCCTCCTCCCTTTCAACCTGCAATGGCGTCCTTCTTTATAGTAAGCGAACAGCAACTTCGTCTTCTCAATGCAATGACTTCGTCTTCTCAATGCAATGACTTCGTCTTCTCCATGCAATGACTTCGTCTTCTCAATGCAATGACTTCGTCTTCTCAATGCAATGACTTCGTCTTCTCAATGCAATGACTTCGTCTTCTCCATGCAATGACTTCGTCTTCTCCCACTTCGTCTTCTTCAATCTCGTGGACCCCTTTCCCTCCTTCCGAATAAATCTCACGTATCTTATTTCTATTAAATTAGGCATAACCACGGGTTCAACCACGACTGGCTGGGTTAACCGTCATGATTGAGCCGAGGGGTGCCGTGAAAAATTTGGACGAACATCAGCCCCCTTGCCGATTTTTCGCAATCTGAGAAAGAAGAATCGGCAAAACATTTTTATTTATTTTTCATTCTTTTTTCTTTTTTTCTTTTTTTTTTGCCATCATTTATTATTTAAACTTCATTTGACGAGGTATGACCTCCTGTCATGGGTTCTCGCCAAATTTTCAAGTATTTAGCATTTACTTGAAATAATACATCTCCTTCAATTGTTGACAATTCATAACATCCTTTGCCAACATCCCGCTTCACCATGTACGGCCCTTCCCATGACGGGGAAAATTTGGACATTGGCAATCTTGCCCTGACTTCACGAGTATTGCACAATACCAACATTCCAGGGATAAAGTTGCGAAGCTTTATGTCTTTGTTGTACTTTCTCATCATCACTTCATGATATTTCTTCAACTTTTCTCCCGCAATGTGACGATGCTCGTCGATCACTTCTAATGATGCGATTCTGTTTGCTACATATTCCGCCTGTTCTGGTGACAATTGTGAAACAGTAGCCATCCTTAGTGCAGGTAATTCTATTTCCAAAGGCAAGATGGCTTCTGTTCCGTAGACCAACAAAAATGGCGTAACTCCAGTACTCACACGAGCAGAAGTACGGTATGACCATAACGCTTCAGGGAGCCTCTCATGCCAGTCCCGTTGGTTATCGGCCACTGTCTTTCGCAACATTTGCTTTAAAATCTTGTTGAAAGATTCCACTTGTCCATTTGATTGTGGGTTGTATGGTGATGATTGTACCATTTCGAACCGATATTGCTTCGCTAATTCCGCTACTTGCCATCCCATGAATGGCGTGCCATTATCCGTGACAAGCTTTTGGGGAACTCCAAATCGGCAGATGATATTTTCCTTAATAAATTGAGCAACACATTCTCCTGTTTGTTTCCTTGCCGGTATTGCTTCACTCCACTTAGTAAAATATTCAATTGCTGTCAGGATAAACTTGTGACCCTTTGATGATAATGGATGGATTGGACCGATAAAATCAAGCCCCCAAATCTGGAATGGCCAATAAGCTCCAATTGGGTGCAATGGTTCTGGCGGTAAATGCTTCAAAGGTGCATGCAACTGACACTTCTCGCATGACCTAGCAAAGTCTATACAATCCTTATACATTGTCGGCCAGAAATATCCAATTCGAAACAAAAGGTGATACAATCTTTTTCCACCTTGGTGTTCTCCACACGTCCCTTCATGTGCTTCCTTCATAGCTCTTAAACTTTCTTCTTTAGTCAAGCACCGTAGTAAGACTCCATCAAACCCTCTACGATATAACAATTCTCCTTCAATGAGATAACGCGCAGCAATACGACGCACCTCACGAGCCTTGTATCGATCACTGGGTAATTGATTGCGTGCCAGAAAATTGACAACATCTCCATACCAATCATCATATCCCTCTAGTGCGAAGCTTACAACACTTGATGGTAAGACCGCACCAGCAGGGGCGTCATGGCGAGCAAACCAAATAATGGGCTCTATGACTTCACCTTCTGCAATGAATCGGGATCCCAATACGGCAAGTGCATCTGCCATGCGATTTGTAGAACGAGGGATATGTTCAAACATTACTTCTTTGAAATTTTTCAATAATTGCACTAAACGTGCCTTGCATACTACCAAGTGTGCTTCCTTAACTTCAAAATTTCCAGCGGCTTGTTGGATTACCAACAACGAATCACCCCGAACCAGCAAGTATTCTACTTCCAAATCTTTTGCAAGCAACAATCCGAGCAACATTGCTTCATACTCTGCGCTATTGTTGGTGCAGAAGTATGCTAAATTGTAGGCATGTAAATGCATTTTTCCTGAAGGTTCTATGAGAACAACTCCAGCTCCTCCAGTAGATCCTGCTCCTCCTCGCATTCCCACGGCTGCTCCATCAAAATACAAAGTCCACTTTACTAGATCCTTATCGGTATTGAACTGGACTTCTTCTTCTTTCTTGTCGGTGGGTGGGGCTGAATGGTTGGCGAGCAACTCGGCAATTGCTTGACCTTTCACGGCTTTTTGTGTGACACACTTAATGTCAAACTCCATTAACTTCCACAGCCATCTCGCTGCTCTTCCTGACAAAGCCGGTTGCTGGAGCAAGTATCGAACAGGGTTGTCATGTACCACTAAATGCACTTCATGTGTAAGGAAATAATGTCTCAACTTCTGTGAAGCAAACACCAAGGCTAAACAAGCTTTCTCAATTTTGGTGTATCTTTGTTCTATGGAAGTCATTGTTCTACTTAAATAATACACCGGTCTTTCTCTCCCAAGGTCGTCAGCTTGGGCCAAAATGGATGCAAGTGTTGCCTCTGTATGAGAAATATAAAGTATTAATGGTCTATCTGGTACTGGTGCAAGTAAAGTTGGAGACTTTAACAATCCCATCTTTATCTCTTCAAATGCTTTTCCACATGTTTCTTCCCATTCAAACTTGTTACCCTTTTTCAATAGTTGAGTAAGTGGCAAAATTTTTGAAGACAAGTCTGGGATAAACCTCCGTATATAATTGATCTTCCCTAAGAAGCTTTGCAATTGACGCAAGGAGGTAGGTGGACTCATATCTCTAATAGCTTGAATTTTGGCAGGGTCAACTTGTATTCCTCGCTCATGCACCAAAAATCCAAGAAATTGCCCCGACGAAACACCGAAAGCACATTTTTGCGGATTCAACTTTAAATTGTTGACCCTACATCGGTGAAGTACTTTCCTCAACACTTTGCAATGATCACTTCTTGCTTTCGACTTCACAATTATGTCATCCACGTAATCCTCCATTTCCTCATGCAACATGTCTGCAAAAATGTATTGCATTGCCCGTTGGTAGGTAGCTCCGGCATTCTTCAAACCAAACGGCATTACCGTATAACAATAAATCCCAACAGGCGTGTAGAAAGCTGTTTTTTCCTCGTCTTCAACGGCCATGCGAATTTGATTATAACCACTAAATCCATCCATGAAGGAAAACATTTGACAACCCACTACATTGTCAAGCAAAATATCAGGAATTGGCAAAGGAAATGCATCCTTGGGGCATGCTTTGTTGATATCTCGGAAGTCTACACAAATCCTTATCTGGCCATTTTTCTTCTTCACAGGGACAATGTTTGCCAACCATTCCGGGTACTTGACTTCACGAATGAAGTTAGCTTTCTTCAACTTTTCTATCTCCATTGCGATCTTGGCCTCAATAGGTGGGCTAAACTTTCTTCTGGCTTGGACTACTGGCCGTGCACCTGGCTTAACGGCAAGGCTATGTACAGCGACCTTGATTGACAAACCAGGCATCTCATCATATGACCATGCAAAACAATCCTTGTAACTTCTAAGTAAGTCAATGAGTTGTCGCTTCTCCATTTCTTCTAGACCCGTTCCAAGAAAAGTTGGACGGGGCTTTTGATAGGTTCCCAAATTGATTTCCTCAAGTCGCTCCGCTGCTAGAGTAACTCCATCCTCAAAATGGCTTGGTGCTTGTAGTATTTCTTTATCTTGCAATCCCTCTTCCAGTGATATTGCTCCCACAAATTTATATTGCATTGATCCTTCATTTTCACTTGGTATGCAATAAGGGAATGATTCCAATGTAATTGGTTCTTCTGGTTCCAAAGTTATAACCTCAGAATCATCAAATGAAAGACATCCTTCTTCTTCCAAGTAAATGACCGGGCTTGGGTCAAGTGTAATTACTTCCTTCTCACAAAAGTTTGCCACCGGCATTTCCCATTGTCCTAGCACCATGGCGGCATCTTCAAATATGATGTGCTCTTTTTCTTCTTGACTTTGCACCTCTTGAAGGGGTGGTATTCCTTTGATTTTTTGCCTCGGTTGTTTTGAATGTACAGTAACCCTCAAAGGCACTAGTGATGCTTCCGGCCCGGGTGAAATGGGTGGCACCGATGGAACTGACAACTGATGTAACTTTGCCACTTTGGGAGGCCTTGGAGGGAGATAATTGGCTGTTGGTTTTATAAAGTCTGGCAAATCCATTATGGCAGGATAAGCATGCATAGATGGTTGCTCTCGAGCTAACTTCAGGACGTTCCCCTCCATGAAGAATGCGGCATCCGCAAAGTGCGCTTCCTCCAGAGCAAATGGGTTTCTCAGTCCCCTGACTCGGATTTGACCTCCTTTACTAGGTGCAGCTTTAATGCACTGGTGCCAGGAAGATGGTACACATCGGTGATCATGAATCCATGGTCGCCCTAGAAGCATGTGCCACATGGGATCAATTTTTAGAACATGGAATATGTGCGGTAAACTGAAAGGACCAACAGATATATGAAAGCACACTGTTCCCAATGATGAACAAGGTATGGGAGACACTGAATTAATAGTAGTATCATCAGGCATAAGGTTTTCCTTAGTGTAACCTAATTCCAACAATACGTGCATTGGAAGGATATTAATCGATGACCCTTGATCCACGAGTGCACGCCTAATAAGCTTGTTGCGGTGCTCCACACTAACAAACAACGGCCTATTATGGTTGGGTTCAGGGTGACACAAATCATCATTGGAAAAAGTGATGATCCCAACTGGCATTGGTAGAGTATCATCAGCATGTGGCCAAGACGGGTTGGTACGGGCCCTTTGTTCCTTGTTTACTTGCGTTAAAACTGGCAAGGGATGTCCTAAGTACTCTACATCCGTTATATAGTCTTTTCTCCCACTTGAGTTCATGAAGAAACTATCTTCTCCATTTCTTATAGCAAACTCCGACAATGCTTGTTCTACGGTGAAACGGGCAGCGGGCGAAAAGTGCAACACGTCAAACATGTGCACTAACTCGGGTGTCTTCCTTAGCTTCCTCACAATTGCCATTCTATCAGCTTCTTTTTTGGTGTGATAGAGGAAGGCTTCTTCTCATCACTTATCACTTCAGCTTTTCCAGATGGCATTTCTTTTTCTAACTTCTCTTCCACGGGCTCTTTTCCCTTGCTTAATTCAGCTTCCTCTTCTTTGCCCTGCCCATCCAATGACGAAGTCAAATGACTTGCGGTCATAACATTGGCAGTTGGCACCTTTTGAGTTGTGGGAGCCTTATACTTGATTTCACCCTTGTTGAGTAACTCTTGAATTTTCTCCATTACATTTCGACACTTCATTGTTGGATGACCAAGCATTTGGTGAAACCGGCAAAAATTCTCTTTCTTTTCATCCTCCGGTTTAGGTGGATTCTTCGGTATCCAGGGAGTGATTTTTCCTTGCTTGACCAAAACATCAAACCACCTTTCAGTATCACCAACATTGAAGGTGTAATCTTCTATATTTCTCCATTCACGCCGTTGTCGGGGCGCAGCCTTTCTATCTTCATTGTTATTCCTTGGCCCTTCCAATTGTTTTTCCCGACTTGATTCTCCAAGTTCAGTGACAGCATTGGTTGATGCCTTAGCATTTTTCAGAGAAGCAGAAACCCTTCCAAGTTCTTCAAAAATCAACATCCTTTCAAACAATTGTTCAAAAGTGTTGCATTGTGCACCACTTAAGAACCATGCAGCTGATCCGGCGTTCATTGCACAAATCTTCACAAGCTCCTTAATGTCAGGGGTCTCTTTCATTTGAGATGTGAGGCTTCTAAATCTTTTCACATATGTAGCAAATTCTTCACCCGATTCCCTTCGACACTGTCGTAAGTGTTCAATTGTCACTGGAATTTCCATGGATTGAAAGTGTTCTGTAAACTGCTCAACAAATTCATCCCATGAATTGATTGATCCAGAAGGGCGGTTATTGAACCATCTCAAGGCATTACCGCTAAGTGATGCCGGGAATTGTTGTAACTTTAATTTTTCATTTGCCACAATTGTTCCACACTCAATTTCAAAAATTGTGACATGATCTCCCGGATTGCCGTCTCCATCGAACTTCGTAAAAGTTGGGCGCTTGTATTTTTCAGGCAAAATTTCCGTGTAAACTTCATCGGCTAAAGGACGAAGACGCTTTACAACTTTACTAGGTTCTTTGTCCTTTTGAGCTATCAATGCGGCGATTAATGCGGCTTGTGCATCCATCGCGGCTTTTAACTCATCAAATCGAGAATCCTGAATCGGCACAACTGGTGCGACTGGTGCTACAGGAACTGTTGCAGGATAGACTTGTGGAGGATAATTAACTGGTAGCGGAGCTACTGTGGCTGGAATTGTTGGCTGAAACATTGACATCAAGGGCGTCGCCGTTGAGGCAGACACCGCAGTGGTGATTGGCGGTGGAAATGCCATAGAAACTGATGATTGAGGGATAGCAGGGCTATACCATGGGTACGGGTATGGTGGTGGGTAGTGGGGTGGTTGTGGGAACCATGATGACTGTGGTAGTGGACTAATTTCAGTCCTACTTGGGGGTATAATTGGGTAGTGTTGCGTCCAACTTGGTTCGGACGACGAAATTATCAAGGGTGAGGCTTGAGACATAAATCCCGAGACATTGGAAAACATATTATCTACCTGAGGGGTATTTGACAAATCCACACTTGTTGGAGCGGTTGCCAAAGGCCTTTCCAATAGTGTCGTAAGACTACTTGTCATCGGTGGGTTAGCAGGCTGGTCCACTTCGTCTGGACTTCGCCGGTTTGCTAGGTCGGCATCTTCTCTTCTCGATGCACTTCCCATTGCGACGGATGCTCGCCTATTTAAGGCGAGTGCATTGTCAAGTGCCGATTCAAGTTGTCTAACCCGTTCTCGAAGTTGTTCGTTCGAGTTCGGGTCTTCATTTTGCAAGGCGACTGGCTCGCCCATGCTGGTGATGGATGGTATTTGCACTTCAGGTTGGTTTGTGGGTGCATTAGAAGGTTCTCCTTCACTAGCACCTCTTTGTCTAGCCATATGCCTTGTCTCGGGGGCCATTTTCTTGTATCCACACTATCTCTTCAAGCTGCACTGCTACCTCTTGACGGTCCCCAGTGGAGTCGCCAATTTATGTTCGGGCGCGGGTTCGTCCGCTGGTGCGGGTTAGAGTGTTCCCGCGTCGGGTTGGAAGGGTTCGGTGGGACCGAGGCGCCCTTGCCGCGCAAAGAGACAGCGTGATGAGACTAAAGAGTCACAAGTATCCAAGGGATGGCGATTTCCAATCCTAATTATTCATTTCCATAGACATATCATGCTTGAATGCATGAAAATTGCAACTGCAATGCTGCTTCAACTTCAGAAGGGAAAGATTGTCTTCCTCCTCTGGATTGCAATAACTCCTCCAAGGCGTCTCCTTCAATGGCGTCCTTAGTTGCAGCAGGGTGTATTTCAGCAATTCCTTCTTCAAGTCTCCTTCTTCAATTCAGCAAACATAGGTGTCCTCCTCCTAGCAGCAACATCAACCTTCAATGGCGACCTTAATTGCAGCAGGGTGGATTTCAGCAACTCCTTTAATCAGCAAGACAGCAACATGACATTTCCTTCCCCTTGCTTCTTCTCCAATGGCAGCAACAAGCAAGGATGGAGGCAATGGCAGCAACAAGCAAGGATGGAGGAGTAGGGCGTCCTCCTCCTAGCAGCAACAAGCAAGGATGGAGGAGCTTCTTCAATGGCAGCAACAAGCAAGGATGGAGGAGTAGGGCGTCCTCCTCCTAGCAGCAACAAGCAAGGATGGAGGAGCTTCTTCAATGGCAGCAACAAGCAAGGATGGAGGAGTAGGGCGTCCTCCTCCTAGCAGCAACAAGCAAGGATGGAGGAGTAGGGCGTCCTCCTCCTAGCAGCAACAAGCAAGGATGGAGGAGCTTCTTCAATGGCAGCAACAAGCAAGGATGGAGGAGTAGGGCGTCCTCCTCCTAGCAGCAACAAGCAAGGATGGAGAGAGCTTCTTCTCCAATGGCAGCAACAAGCAAGGATGGAGGAGTAGGGCATCCTCCTCCTAGCAGCAGCAGCCTGGGCGTGGAACACCGTTTCCAGCCCCTCCTCCCTTTCAACCTGCAATGGCGTCCTTCTTTATAGTAAGCGAACAGCAACTTCGTCTTCTCAATGCAATGACTTCGTCTTCTCAATGCAATGACTTCGTCTTCTCAATGCAATGACTTCGTCTTCTCAATGCAATGACTTCGTCTTCTCAATGCAATGACTTCGTCTTCTCCATGCAATGACTTCGTCTTCTCCCACTTCGTCTTCTTCAATCTCGTGGACCCCTTTCCCTCCTTCCGAATAAATCTCACGTATCTTATTTCTATTAAATTAGGCATAACCACGGGTTCAACCACGACTGGCTGGGTTAACCGTCATGATTGAGCCGAGGGGTGCCGTGAAAAATTTGGACGAACAAACTCTTAACAATTTTTTGGCCCTTCATTTCCTCTTTTTATGTATTACAAAATTATAAAGCAAATATCTTCGTAACTGCATCAATGGGTGTTTAACTTGCATCTTTGATCATCTCTCATCACTCGCAGGATGTTCGTGGGTCATGCCCAAGTATGGCATACTCTCCTTAATTCTTATAACTAGATGGGCACCCGCTCAGCAACTCATGTGTAACTTTTTTAAAGAAGGCTCACAAAAGAAAATCAAGTAGATGTGGGTTTATTTTCATGTTTTGAATTTATCATTGTGGGGGAAGGGTGAGTTTATCTTTATATTTTAAATTTATCCTTATATTTTGAACTTATCATTAAAGTAGACACGAGATTAGAATTATAACTTTAGGGGAAATTTTATGAGCTACACTTCATATATATCTTATATGAGTTATATATTTAATTTAAAAAATTTTTTTAGTAGGTTTCACAAAATAATTTTTATATATATCAAAATAGGCTACATGAGTAGGAAGTTAATAAAATATTCTCTTTTTTTAACATCATTATTAACCGGTTTTAAATTTTCAATAAAAAACAAGTTAATAAATAGTTTAAAATTCTTTTTTATTAAAATTCTTTAATAATTAAGATGAAAGGGTAAATTGTGTTAAAATTTTATAATTACTATTATTATTTATTTTATAATTATTTATGTAATTCTGTTCAATGCTTGTGAACTAGAACAAAATCTCTGGCCTAGCACTCCCTCTTGACATAATAAACAGCTTTTACATTTTGAGGGTACTTTTACACAAACTTCACATAAGAGAGCAACGCACTTACCACTCAATATAACATATAAAATGGGCTTTAAAGTCTTAAAAGTTCTTATAAATTAATAGTTTAAAATATCGTATTGTACCAATACGTTATACCCAGTATATTGAATATCAACTTCTAATCAGATAAGATTTAAGTTTTTGCATTATTTTAATTTATACCCGATTTTTTAATATAGAATTTTCAAAAAATCTGGCATTTTGTTCAAAATTTTGGTATTTTAACCAAATATATATATATTTAATATTAATAACATATATTATTTATCATTTTAGAATCTCGTTGAACCATTCAACCCGATTGAACTAAATATACCTAGACCCGGTATACATTAGATATTGTAGTATTTAAAACTATGCTTACAGCACAATATTATACAGACATGGGCTATTGGGTAGGGGTGGAGTCAACATCATCTTTTTTATTGTATATCGTTTTCTAACATGGAAGGTCTCCCCCACCGGCTTGTTTTTTTTGCTTTATGCATGTTCAGGAGGAAAGGTCTTCGCAAGATGTATGAAGTGTACTCGCTTCATTAATTCTTTTACCAAAATCATAGCAACTTTTTTCTTAGAGACAATTCAGAAAAAAATGTATAAGAAATAAATCAGGTTTGATAACCGGTAGTCGACTTCTTATAAGTTAAATCAGAATTTTAGCATTAAGGATAAATTATTAGATATTTATCAAAAGTTTTAAATAGTCCATACAGGTTATATTTGATAAAAATTTTCAGCAATAATTGGAATTTCTCGATAATACCAACATCCTATATTGTGATTTCAGAGCATGTTGCCTTGGACAAAAAATTTCCCTTTCACACAAAAGGGGGTAAAAGTCACCAAAACTGATCAGACGCCCCACCAGCAAGAGGCAAAACTTCTTCCAACGCACAGTTCATTCAAGCTGTGTAGCAAGACTTGACGTTATATGAATGTAAGTTGCAACCTTGAGGACTGTGGCATCCATGTATAAGTGTCACGTTATGTGGTCCTGCAAATAATTCCCTTCCTCCTTCACGTTGATGCCAACACCATTTGTGTACAGTAGGGTCTCAGCATTTCATGGAGGCAATCAACAATTGCCGGCATGTGTTAGTATTCTGCATCATCTGACTCAATCATTTTGCATTATTGGTATTTGGGGCCACGTTGGTACGTTCTTCTTTCAAGGTCTAGAGGTCCAGAATGTGGAGTTTTGTGCAGGCCCAAAAAGGCTGCTTTTCCGGTGACCTGGTGTTAGGGTTGGATTTACCCTAGCTGCATGGGAGTCTTACATGTTTGAAAGGGACACTGTAGAATTTGTAAATATTTTCAAGGTCTTCCATGCACGTCAACCAGTTAGAGGCAATTTTAAATATGGTACCGGTTGAGATCGGGTAATTTTAAAACTATAAATTAAACATTTTAATAGACACTGAAAATATTTTTTTACAATTGATATTCAAGTAAATGCAGGTTAAAATATTGTAGTTTTCAACAAAAAAATGAGTTCGAAAAAATACAAGATTAATGACATTTGTTGAGATTGTATATGATATAATTCTATTCTTCCTTAATACGCGGTCATAAATAATATCGAACACAAAATATGTACGGGAATTAATATCAGTTTGTATAACTTCTTAACATTTTGTTTTTTGCCCTTCATTCCTTCTTTTTTATGTACTATAAAATTATAAAGCAAATATCTTTATGACTGCATCGATGGGTGTTTAACTTGCATCTTTGAATCTTTGATTATCTCTCATCTCTCACAGTATGTTCGTGGGTCATGCCTCCTTAATCCTTATAACTAGATGGGAACCCGCTTTTTTAAAGAAGGCTCACAAAAGAAAATCAAGTAGATGTGGGTTTATTTTTAAGTTTTGAATTTATCATTGTGGGGGAAGGGTGAGTTTATCTTTATATTTTAAATTTATCCTTATATTTTGAATTTATCATTAAAGTAGACATGAGACTAGAATTATAACTTTAGGGGAAATTTTATGAGCTACACTTCATATATATCTTATATGAGTTATATATTTAATTTAAAATTTTTTTAGTAGGTTTTACAAAATAATTTTTATATATATCAAAATAGGCTACATGAGTAGGAAGTTAATAAAATATTCTCTTTTTTAACATCATTATTAACCGGTTTTAAATTTTAAAAAAAACAAGTTAATAAATAGTTTAAAATTATTTTTTATTAAAAATTCTTTTAATAATTAAGATGAAAGGGTAAATTGTGTTAAAATTTTATAATTACTACTATTATTTATTTTATAATTATTTATGTAATTCTGTTCAATGCTTGTGAACTAGAACAAAATCTCTGGCCTAGCATTGCTCCCTCTTGCCATAATAAACAGCTTTTACATTTTGAGGGTACTTTTACACAAACAACTTCACATAAGAGAGCAACGCACTTACCACTCAATATAACATATAAAATGGGCTTTAAAGTCTTAAAAAGTTCTTATAAATTTATAGTTTTAAATATTGTATTGTACCAATACGTTATACCCAATATGTTGAATATCAGCTTCTAATCGGATAAGATTTAAGTTTTTGTACTATTTTAATTTATACCCGATTTTTTAATATAGAATTTTCAAAAAATCTGGCAGTTTGTTCAAAATTTTGGTATTTTAACCAAAAAATATATATTTAATATTAATAACATATATTATTTATCATTTTAGAATCTCGTTGAACCGTTCAACCCCATTGAACTAAATATACCCATACCCGGTATACATTAGATATTTTGTAGTATTTAAAACTATGCTTACAGCACCATATTATACAGACATGGGCTATTGGGTAGGGGTGGAGTCAACATCATCTTTTTTATTGTATATCGTTTTCTAACATGGAAGGTCTCCCCCACCGGCTTGTTTTTTTTGCTTTATGCATGTTCAGGAGGAAAGGTCTTCGCAAGATGTACGAAGTGTACTCGCTTCATCACTTCTTTTACCAAAATCATAGCAACTTTATTCTTAGAGACAATTCAGAAAAAAAATGTACAAGAAATAAATCAGGTTTGATAACCGGTAGTCGACTTCTTATAAGTTAAATCAGAATTTTACCATTAAGGATAAATTATTGGATAAATCCGAATTTCATTCCCAACTCTCTCATCCTCTTCTTTCTTCCATTGCTTGTTATACTACTCCTGATAATAACTGCTGCTGCATTTGTTTCTTGAGTTTGGTTCTCTCGGTTTTCACTAGTTTGTGTAGATCTGGCGGGTGTTGCGAGTGGTTTGGCGGGTTGAATCTTTTCACTGTTTGTGTGTCAGCATTATCTTTCCCAACTCCCCGTCTATGCATCCTGTATAAATTTTTTAGGATTAAAAATAGGAAAAGGAAAAATAGAATTACAACCTCATATAGTAGCAAAAGCTTTGGAATACCCAAATAAAATGGAAAATAAGAAACAACTACAATCTTTTTTGGGATTATTAAACTATGCTAGGAAATTTATTCCTAAACTATCAAAATTAGTAGGACCTTTGTATGGAAAACTAGGAAAAAATGGACAAATATATTTCAATCAAGAAGATGTGAAACTAGTCCAACAAATAAAAGAACAAATAAAGACAATAAAACCACTGGAGTTACCTCTAGAAGAGGAATATAAAATAATAGAAGTAGACTCTAGTCAGGAAGGATGGGGTGCTATTCTAATTACAAAACCAAGTGAATTCTCAGAAAAATCTACGGAAAAAATATGTGGATATGCATCAGGAAATTTTAAAAATCAAAATTGGACAAGTTTGGATATGGATATACAAGGGGTAATAAATGCAATAAATAATTTTAAGTTATATCTAAATAAAAGGTTTACTTTAAGAACAGATTGTCAAAATATAGTAAAATTTATGGAGAATCAAAATAGCAAAAGACATAACTCAAAAAGATGGCCAAACTTTCAAAATGCTATACAAGGAATGGGCTATACCGTAAAATTTGAGCATATTTCTGGGAAGAACAATGTATTAGCTAATATTTTATCTAGAAAATTTGCAGGGAAAAAAGAAGAACATTGCCTAATTCTTGAGGAAAGGAGTCTTCAAGACAACGAAGAGTTTGAAAACTCTAAAATTCAGGGTTATGATTCCTTAAAAATCAAGGATTTTAGACCTATTCTAAAATTCATAAGTTATAGTTCTTTAAAAACTAAGGGTTATGACTCCTTAAAAGTCAGTAATATGCTTACAAGCTTATTTGATAGGATAATGGCTTCTTCATCTTCTTCATCAAAAAGAATGTCAGCAAGAGAATTTAGAGAAAAAATGAAGGTTCAACCTAAGTCTGTATCTTATGGAGATGAACCAGTAAAGCTTTATAATTTTGGACCATTTCAGTTGTTTTCTTTTGGTGAAAATAAGTACGAAGACCCCAATAATATTGCTTTGGATGAAAGCCAACAGGCCTTGGTAGATAATATATGGAACAGTAGGTCTACCTTCCAAAAACATAGAGCTCTTCAAGCATTATGTCAGTATATGAGCTCGATTCAGAAAAACCAGCTTCAAAGAATTTCAGCCATTATGTAGTAACAAAGGGACATCAGACAGGGGTATTTGTTAGGTGGAATTCAGTTAAACAAGCCACCCATGGACATGAATGGCCTGTATACAAAGGATTTTACACCCTGGATGATGCGTTAAAGTTTGCAAGAAGCAGTATGGGACCAGATTATTATGTAGAACAAGGTGGGATGCCTGTAGCTATTATGCAGGCAAATTATGAATTGGAAAATATGATGCAGGAGCAAGAAAATAGGGAACTGAAAGAAATGAAGAATATACTGGAAATAAAATTGGAAATTAAGAAAAAAGAGATCAGCAGAGCTCTAAGAAGAATTGAAAGAAAGGACAAAAGATATGGAAGAAATGGTAAAAGTCCAGGACGAATACTTAATGAGGCTTCAGAAGCATCAAAAGATTGGAATTCCATACTGTAATAGAACATTAGAATGTTTATCAGTAAGACTAAAGATGCCCCAGTTCACATGTATTACTTTGCAACCTCTTTTCGAAGCCTTCCCAGAAGTAGAAGTCATCATTTCAGAGAAAGCTCGAATGGGATTTTATCAGAAGATGATTGAGTTGCAGAATTTTCTAATGGTAGCTCACCATGGAAATTTATATGATGGTTTATCTGTGACTCAAGAATATTTCAGCTACCATGATCAACCAGCTGGATTTTTGAAGGCACAAATCAATATGTCTCAATGCTCCTTGTCAAGAAGTCAGATTATGGATCTCCTGGATTATGGAATGATGGATTATATTATATTTAACAGACTTGAAGAAGTATTTATTTTTGGAGAAAAATGGAAGATCACCATAGGAAATATTACTACAACAGAGTCTGTGCAGGCACAAATTTATTCCATCCCACCAAAAAGTCATGGGTTAACTGAAGAACCAGCTCGACATGAAGTATTTTTGGTACCTCTCCAGTCGGCCCAGTATACTAGTTCGTATCCATATAATATAGAATTCATGGATGATATAAACTTTTATTTACATATTGAACAAGAAAGAAGAAGGAAATTTCATCCTCTCTGGACCAATTTTAACCTATTAGCAGAAGGCCGAACCATACATATATATGGCCCAGGACACTGGAAGATGAGATGCCCATTCGCTAGTGAAGGACACTATATTAGTGAGGAAGATATTGTAGAAGGTATCTATCAGCATGGACATTATGTTTTCAACACTCGTTTATATGCTGAGGAAGAAATGGAAGAAGATGAAGATGAAGATGAGGAGGATTATGAGGACCCTAATAACGATGCACAACCAGATGATCAGGTAGTGCCTAACCAGCCTGAGGCACAATTATCTAATTATATGATGCAAGACAGGTATGCTAACACTTCATATATATCTTATATGAGTTATATATTTAATTTAAAATTTTTTTAGTAGGTTTTACAAAATAATTTTTATATATATCAAAATAGGCTACATGAGTAGGAAGTTAATAAAATGTTCTTTTTTTTAACATCATTATTAACTGGTTTTAAATTTTAAAAAAAACAAGTTAATAAATAGTTTAAAATTATTTTTTATTAAAATTCTTTTAATAATTAAGATGAAAGGGTAAATTGTGTTAAAATTTTATAATTACTACTATTATTTATTTTATAATTATTTATGTAATTCTGTTCAATGCTTGTGAACTAGAACAAAATCTCTGGCCTAGCATTGCTCCCTCTTGCCATAATAAACAGCTTTTACATTTTGAGGGTACTTTTACACAAACAACTTCACATAAGAGAGCAACGCACTTACCACTCAATATAACATATAAAATGGGCTTTAAAGTCTTAAAAAGTTCTTATAAATTTATAGTTTTAAATATTGTATTGTACCAATACGTTATACCCAATATGTTGAATATCAGCTTCTAATCGGATAAGATTTAAGTTTTTGTACTATTTTAATTTATACCCGATTTTTTAATATAGAATTTTCAAAAAATCTGGCAGTTTGTTCAAAATTTTGGTATTTTAACCAAAAAATATATATTTAATATTAATAACATATATTATTTATCATTTTAGAATCTCGTTGAACCGTTCAACCCCATTGAACTAAATATACCCATACCCGGTATACATTAGATATTTTGTAGTATTTAAAACTATGCTTACAGCACCATATTATACAGACATGGGCTATTGGGTAGGGGTGGAGTCAACATCATCTTTTTTATTGTATATCGTTTTCTAACATGGAAGGTCTCCCCACCGGCTTGTTTTTTTTGCTTTATGCATGTTCAGGAGGAAAGGTCTTCGCAAGATGTACGAAGTGTACTCGCTTCATCACTTCTTTTACCAAAATCATAGCAACTTTATTCTTAGAGACAATTCAGAAAAAAATGTACAAGAAATAAATCAGGTTTGATAACCGGTAGTCGACTTCTTATAAGTTAAATCAGAATTTTACCATTAAGGATAAATTATTGGATAAATCCGAATTTCATTCCCAACTCTCTCATCCTCTTCTTTCTTCCATTGCTTGTTATACTACTCCTGATAATAACTGCTGCTGCATTTGTTTCTTGAGTTTGGTTCTCTCGGTTTTCACTAGTTTGTGTAGATCTGGCGGGTGTTGCGAGTGGTTTGGCGGGTTGAATCTTTTCACTGTTTGTGTGTCAGCATTATCTTTCCCAACTCCCCGTCTATGCATCTAGTGCTTGGATTTCTAGATTCCACTCCTTGATTTCTGTGTTGTGCCATTGAACATTTTTGTGTTTCTGGTTTGAGGTAGTTGTCGACACTGTGTGCACGAGTGTGTGTATGCCTTTTTTTTCTGGTGATTGTTGTTTGGTTTTTTCTGAGGTATATGGTGGAGAGTGGTGTTGATCTTGTGAACTTGAGCAGGTGAAGGAGGTAGAGAGGGAGGAGTATGGCTGGAGGACAGGCGCCACCGTCCAAGCAGGAGGAGTTGCAGCCTCATCCTGCCAAGGACCAGTTGCCCAACATTGCTTTTTGTATCTCATGTCCTCCTCCATGGCGTGAGTGTCAATATATACTCAATTGATTTTTTTTTTTTTGCTGCTCGTAGTTGGGAATTTTTTGAGTTTGTTTTTGGTTTTTGCTCTTTGTTTTCTTCACTAGATTTACTCTTGAGCATTCCCTTTATGCTTACTGGGAACTTTTATTTTTAGTTTTCAAAAAAAATCTTGTCTAGTTTAACTCTTGAGCATTTCCTTGAGTTGAATGTTGTATTTTCTGTCTGAAAATGATACGACTTGATTTGTTATGGATGGATTTTGTTCTTTTTCATGGTATTTGTTTGTGGATTGCCACTTGTAACCTTGTAGTGATATGGCTCTTTGAGTCTTCTTAGAGTCTAAAATTTTTACTACTTTCTAGACTAAAATTTTGCCTCATGACACCCTTGGGCCCTGGTAGGCTTTAGATTGAGAGGTTGCAATTGATATCTAGGCCTTGTAAATTTGGAGGTTGAAGTTGTCACTTTATGATTGACCCCTTCAATCAGTATTAATTAATCTTCACTATATGATTGACCCCTTCAATCAGTATTAATTAATCTTCTCATTAAAGTTCCTGAAATTTGCGGTATAGGTTTTTATTGCCCATTGAGCTTAAAATTGGTCAACCTCTAGATGTTTTCTGTTATTGTTGGTTAGATTTAGTCCAATTTTTTTGTACATGCGTGGAGAAAAACTTTTGTTTAAATGTATTCCTAGCTTTGCTATTTGTATAAGAAAACTAAACTACAAAAATGCTACAGAAATGCCAGGATAACATCTCCTGGTTACAAAACTTTGGTTCAAATTCACTTCTTGCTTGCTTTGTATGCGTCAAAACTAAAGAATAGTAATGGCACAGAAATGCCAAGATAACAGCTAGAGATCGGCCATATTTGAGTTCAATGCGGCAAGTATAACCAATTCTGGAGTGAGAAGAATTTCAACCAAATTTGATTGGAATATTCAATGGGAGATGAATGGGTCAAACATATTAGAACAACTTCAAAATTCGTTTGCTTGTGATGTGTCTACCTTTCAATGTGAAGCCAAGTATCTTAACCCTACGGGTTCTGGGTGTCTAAATTTTGTCCACACACGGAGGAAAGTTAACTTGCAGAGATTTGACAAATTAATAATAATCAAGCATCTTTGTGGACAAGAAATATTTCTCTCTACTTATTTTGGATGGATTTTCGCTGTTCTAATGTTCACCTTTTCGCTGCTGGAGTGCACTTCGTACTTATGTTGTAAATGACGTTTCTTTTGTGAAATGTAATAAGTTCTCACTGTTTTCATGTTTTAAGCTTTGTTTATCATGCCTTTATCACCCTGTATAGTAGTTATGTCCTAAATACCAAAACTTCGACTCTAATTTTTATTTTATGGATCTCACAAGCAGCGGAGGCAATCCTACTAGGCTTCCAACATTATCTGGTCATGCTTGGCACCACTGTTATCATTCCCGCTGCTCTTGTTCCTCAAATGGGAGGCGGAAATGTAAAAAGCAGACTAAAATATTGAGACAACTATCTGGTTC
>JAURVB010001335.1:0-11240 GCA_033002965.1 Piper betle | reverse complement strand
CAAATAATCATTTTCCTACTAGTAAAGACATTATTCTATCACGAGGGAAGCTACTCCTTTCAAAACTATTTTTCATAACTATGTTTTATCTTTCTTCCTAACCTAAAGTGTCCACACGAGGAAATTGTTAGATAACAGATTTCTTTTTCTTTCCCTTTTTTTGCCCAAAATTTTTTTCTCATTGCTAACTATATTAAGAAAATTTTTTACGGATATTCGGAATGTTTTACATTCAAAATGTTGTATATAAAATAATAACCATAAGATTGGCTACTTTTACTAAGCTTGGCTCCCCAAAATTTTTCGCTATTTTGATATTCTTTCACTCCCCACGTAGACCAACATAGAGCATAAAGTACGATCAAGCGAGCGAGTGACATCACGTTGTGATTTAGAAATGCACCCGCATGGGGACATAGTCCCCACTAATGTGAATTGCTGCCTCTTTGGACTCATTGATCCATTCTCCTTACTATATCCGACATCGAACCACTTGGGTGCATCGTTGCTCAGTCATGATCAATCTTTAAGGACTTGATATTTTATATTTTCATTCTTCAACATACCTTTCCGGTTCACTGTATTAGGTTTGATTATAGACATGCAGAGTCACTGTTTATAACTGGCATGACTACTCACTAGTATTCATGCAATCATCTACCACAAAATGTTCCCTATAAAAGGCCAAGCTTTCCTTCCTCCAAATCATCAACCCAACTGGCCTTTTCCTCTTCTCCAATTTCTCCAATTACAACAATGGCTGCCTCCCAAAAACCTCAATTGTTCTTGTATTTTTCATTGTTTTCACCTCATGTCTGCCCTTCATTCACCCCTCACCGGTGGAGGACAAGAAAGAGCACCGAATTCATAAGAAGCTCATGTGGTGCAACCACCTACCCGGGGTTTGCTTCAAGTCCCTCTCCGCATACACTAGCACCATCCAAACAAGCCCCATGCAGCTGGCCCAGGCCTCCTTGTCGGTGAGCCTTGCCGGCGCCCGGTCAACCTCGGCCATGATGTCGAGCCTGTACGTGGGCGGCCGCCGTGGGATGGGCAAGGGCGACATGTCGGCCATGCACGACTGTGTCGAGGAGATTGGTGACTCCATCGACGAGCTTCGGCGGTCAATGGCGGAGATGGGGCAACTCTCGGGCGGGGATGTGGGTCTTAAGATGAACGATATACAGACGTGGGTGAGCGCGGCCCTCACCAACGAGGATACGTGCATGGACGGCTTTGATGGCATGCAGGGCAACGTTAGGGATGCGGTCCGTGGGAAGATTGTGAATGTGGCCCAGCTCACTAGCAACGCATTGGTTCTTGTTAACAAGCTTGCAGCCACAATTCAGACCACAAATCCGTAGACGTATTTTTTGTTGTTTACTATACTAGTTTATGTGTGGATCAGCTCAATACTGTCTTATTGTTTAGTTTGGCAGTAGGATAAATGTAGGTAGATGTATTGCTCAAGCACATAATTATTGATGTATGTTGTAGGTATGGGTGAATGCATGTGTAAAGGGAAGCCCAGATAAGGGCACGTACGTGAATATTATTACCATTCGTGTGCCACTTCTGCTTAACAACTGGCAGCGCCCACTGACCAACCCAAACAGCTTAGTTTCGGTAAATGACCGGTTCAGATCTCGATTTACCCAATCTATCCGCCCTTTCGCCCAGAAAAAGTTCAACCAAGCTCGGGATGGCATTTAAAAAGCTATAATTAATCGAAGTCTGACGTATTTATTTTTACCCATAAGAAACGAGGATAGCTCCTGAGACGTGAATAGTATAATCCGGTATATAACCCAGCTGCGATCTGTTGGAAACAGATCACAATTTCAAGATCATGGTAACAAAATTTATCAATACAAAACTTAACATTAGAGACCAACCAAACAAGAGGAGACACAGCCCGAAAGAAAAAATTAAGAAACTGAAACAAAAAATGACATTGAGTGTGAATAATGAGAGGTTGTCAGCATTGAAGTTGGACTCGAAGCTCTACAGAGTGCAAATCTGGACAATAAGGCGTATAGACGATTAAGGTAGCTGTAAAAAATGTCATCGCCTCAATCGAAATTCCGAGCATAGCTTAAGAGATTATAGTGAAAATGGAATATGGTTGACCTCGTTGTAGAACAAAGCTGCATCTTGCTCTGCTTCTTTAGCTTCCTCACGAATTTCCTCATACAGCAGCAACGGCACGCTTGGCCATGGAGGCACGGATGGTAGAGGAGTGGATGGGAGTGGCGGCCAGAACAAGAGTGAGTGGGAACAAGGACCAGCCAGCAAGCAGCGTCGTGGAGAGGAAACGCAAGGTAGCCGGATGGGAGCGGTGCCAAAATCGGGAGGAGGAACCGACGACTAGTGGAGGAGGAGGCGATAGCCGACGCCGGAGGACATTGGCGGCGAGGCGGCGGTGGCTAAATCTTTGGGGATTTTGGGATTTTGTTTGGCAAAAGATTGATGCTCCAATTTGGCTGGGATAAAATATATGAAAAATACATAAAATCTATATGGTAATTGATGTAAAAAACAGTGGTCTTCCATTAAAAAGTTATTTATTTTAAAATTATTTATTCTAAAATATGAGTAAAACTTCACCCTAAGTGAAAAGAGGAAATTTTATCTTCATTTATTTATTTTTATTAAAAATACCAATAAAAGGACGATTGTTTTTTAATTAATTTTACATCTCATTACATCATGATTAACTTTTTGTAAATTATAATTAAGAAAATCTCATTCACTCTATATACATCTTTTTCAATATGCCAACTAAAAGACAGGCAGATCAAATTGGGGCATATGAGCGTAACTAAAACTATATATTTAAGAGCAAGGCCCACTCTTCGGTGGATGAATGAAATTATAATTTAAATTTTGAGATCGAAGATTGAGCACCGTGACAAAGTATAAAATTTCCTACCGTGGACAGTGAGATCTCGTCACGAATTTCCATAGTTCCCAAAAAATCAGTAATCGTGGCAGAAAATTTTCCAACGTCCCTCTTAACAGTATTGACTGATTTGATAAATTGTAAGATCGGCGCTGAGGTGAGCCGGGACAAAAAATTTTTAGCCACGAGTTCACGTTTGGGCTGTCCGATTATAAGAACGGCTCAGATCTTTTTTTAAATTAAAATTTGATCTGGGCCATCCCATTACAAGGATGGCCTAGATCTATTTAAAAAAAACACAGCCACTGAGGACATTCGGCAGTAGGTGATCTTATTTGGCGGCCCACTAGCCAAATCTGGCTGCGCGGTGGCAAGACACGCTCAGGCACAGCCGAATTTAGCCGCACGGCCCCCCCCCCGCCCCCTCCCCCCTCCCCACCACAGACGCCCATCCTCCCTGCTCCCCTAGACCTCACCGTCCCCTCCACGGCGAGGCGGGGGTAATTGCAGTGGGACAACAACCGCACCGGGGTGGAGCCGATCACGACAGGATGCCAACTAGGGCCAGGCAGGGGCAATCGTGGCAGGGCGGGGCCAGCCGAGGTGGGGTCAAGGCGAGGTCGAGGAGGAGCATGGTCGGGCAATAGCCGTGACGGTGGCAGGACATTGTCGCCAGCAAAGGGAGAATTTTTTTTTAGAATAATAAATCTAGGCCGTCCTTGTAACAATATGACCCATATGTGAGCGTGGGCAAAATGTTGAAATAGCTTACGATATTTTATTTTATAATATCATTTGGCTTGTGTGAAAAGACATAAAATAGAATGTTGAAATAAAGAAAGGAATAAAATATAGAAAAAAAGGATAAATTACATAAAAATGCAATGGGGGGGGGGGTTGGGGAGGGGGGTGACATCTTGTATTTTGCAAGGCTTCACATTTACTCTTATTAATAAAAGGGAAATTAAATATTATAATTTTTTACCTAAAACCCTATCGAGGACTCCTTTTGTAGTGGCTCCATTTGACTCTTAGAGATAAATAATTAATTAGGATACTTACAAAAATATAAATTAATTTAATGCTAGCTTTTAAACTTTTTATCTAAATTAACAAAATTATTTTTATAAAATTTAATTTTAAATTATTTTTAAATTAGTTTATTTTGAAAAATCTAAAAATAAGTTACATTAATGTCTAAAAAAATAAAAAAAATGTAGACATTTATAGATCTCATTATTACATGAGGCCAACTAAAAATTAAAGTTTAAATTAAGGGTGAAGTTCATATAAGCTATACGAGGTATAGCTCAGTTCAAATTTTTTTATATCAAATAAAATTATTTTTCTTCTAATTCATCTAAATATTTATTTTTTAAAGTATTCTTAACAAGAAAACTATACACTTGTTTCGTACAACTTTTTATCTACAACATAGACAATAATAGTATAAATTATAACCTGGAGTCCTCATGTTTTGTTGAACTGTGATGCAATCATGCATGTCACTATATTTGAGATTAATATAGATTCTCACTTTCCAATACTGCTATCCATCTACTTGTATTAATAAAAGAGAAATTTTGAATTGAATATGTTAATGGAATCCGCTAATTAATTGTGATTGAATTGTTTCTTGCAAATTACACTACAGTTGATCTATTAATTGAATTGTGAATTGTGATCGGTAATATGAATTGTTATTTTTTCGAATATGAAAATTTGGTGTTTCAATTGTTCTGTTAATTGTTCATGTAAATGTGACATTGTGACACAAACATGTCACTCCCTCCCATTGCTATCTGTTCTTCAACGACACTAACCACGAATCTATACAGGGAAAACCGCTTCTTAACTTCCCCATCCACACATCTTTTTTGAACATAAACACAACCCACATATTGCTTCTTTTTTCTTTAAACAAAACCACACCCTCACATATTGTTTTTTTTTTCAACAAAACACATGAGACTCACATACTGGGTTTTTTTTCAACATAAACACACCCACACATTGTTTTTTTAACAAAAACACGCGCGCATATATATTTTTTTCAACATAAACACAAACCCACATTTTGCTTTTTTTTTTTTCAACAAAACCACACCCCCACATATTGTTCTTTTTTTTTCAACAAAACACATGAGACTCACATATTAGGTTTTTTTTCAACGTAAACATACACCCACATATTGTTTTTTTAGACATCTAAATGTTGAGATGCCTGCGTGTTGTTGCCAGATATTCATGGGGACAACCTGAACAAGTAGAGATTGTAGCATTTTCTGATCAATATCTTTTCCCCGCCCCCACATTTTTGGATCATTCTCTGTTATTAATACATCCAATGCTGACCCAGCAGCTTATCCACATTAAAAACGGATGCGTGGAACTTGGCCTCTCCCCTTTAGCTTCCCATTTGCAGAACCTTATTTATTGATTATTTGGTCAGCCGACGTATTTGGACTTAAATACATATCCCGAACGAATGCATTTTATAAATTATTGATGTATATATATTTAGTCTTTGTGGGCGTTCTATATACAATCTGCTAACATTACAAACTGCGTGTCGATTTAAAAAATGTTCAACCATGACCGTCTTTTTTGTATGTACTCAAGTGATCCTTTATGGTGTCAACATCTAGACTCAATTGGGTTGCACAATTTGGGCAGCCACATTTGAACCTTGACAACTAATTATCCCGGCCTAAATCAGCTTCCTTGTCTATCATTTTCTTAAATTCCGGTGCACTGACTGACACTTGGATAATCAATTAGCACACGCAATGTGGGTCTTAGAAGCTTCCAAAATCATTGTTTACTAGTTAGTTCTAATTTGATCACTATATATAAATGGTCCTCCAAATCATCTCCCTCCCATTTTACAAACATCCTAGGCTAAAATGGCAACCATGACACAAGCTTCTACACATTTCTTGCATTCTTTGTTATCACATCTTGCCTGCCCTTCACTCACACCTCGCCGGTGGAGGACAAGAAGAGCACCAAATTTTCGGTGACAAAGGGTGTTTGTCATCGGATTTGTCATTCAAAATTTTGGTGACATAAGGTTTTACATTTAATTAAGTTCGGTGACAAAACGATAACAAATATTCACTGAAATATTTCGGTGGCAAAATGGTACTAATTTTATTGTTTATTTAAACTAAAAAAAATCTCGTGAGAGTTTTTTCTATTGTGTTGATGATTCATATCCTTGGTGATTAATTTATCCTAAAACCCCTCTAACGTGTAAACGGCCCTATTAACTATATAAAATAGGTAATCATGACCCATGACTCTACCCTTAAGTGGCTAGCATCATGTAATAAACTGCTTAATATAGAGATGAAACTAAGCATAAGAATTGGACCATGTTTTAGCAATATTAAGTTCTGACCTCCAAATTACAGGATGGGTGTCTATTGTGCCCTCAATAGGGCATCCAGCCGTTGTTGTAGATAGGAGCACACATTACATATGTCAAGTGATCCTCTTAGTTACAGGATAAGTGTTGCCACGCTTATGACTCAAAGTACTCAGAATACTCATAATAGGAGCCCCATTAAGTCAAACTTTCCACTTGTAGTATAAATGATTAGCATGCATTGTGTAATAACTCCTAGGGTTTTTGTTTTAAGCCACATTGAGGGTTGAGATCCACTTTTGTGTTGTAGTCTGAATCAATAGCCTAACAAATAGCTTTCCGAATTATAAGAACTTGGTTTGGTCCATATTCGGGTAAATTGAGGTATTACAACTAAAGCCATTAGCCCACAAGCCCAACCTTACATTCCAAGTTTTAGAAGCAAAATCTAGATAAGTGTTATCAAAGTGCTTCAAGGCTTGCCCATAGGAGGGGTGTGTCATAATCCCTGGTGTAATAGTTGAAACCTTGTGCCATGACGTATACTCGACTATCTTCCATGACATGAAGAGGCTTTGCAACCTTGAAATTATTCGCAGATACCAATAACCTTAGCCAGAGTGCCCTTTGATTTCTTTCAAATCAAACTCCGATCTTTATGAAATAACATATAATCATTTAGACACGCCACATATCTTCACCATACTCAAACCTAATTTTGTTAATAATCTTTTTGAGGCAGGAAGAGAAACATATAATTTGTTATCTTTTGGTAACCAACACTTGAAGGTTGCTATGAAGTGATCATATGCTAGGGCAGTGACGGTTTTTTGGGATTAATGTGTAACAATGTTAAAGTGGCTTAAAACGGGGAAATATTTTCACACCGTCCATATAACGACTACCTTTGTTAATCATCTTGGTTCTAAGGTTTTTATTAAGTCATACAAAATTCCTCCAAATCATATGTACTCAAAAGATTAAAGAATTGATACATTCAAAGTCATATTAAGTGCTAGAAAATAAAGTAATGAAGTCGGATTTAATGATCGGAAGCACAGAGATACAATTGGAAACTGATCGACAACATACAAATTCTTCATTTTACCATTGGTTTTAAGTTTTCTTCCTCCTTTACCTCCAAGACGTTGCGTAAGGAGTGTGAGACTTATTTCTTTTATAAATAGGCTTGGAACACTTGTAAAAATCATCAAAAGTGGCTTCCTAATATTTTACATTATTTTACTCTTGTATTTGGCAATTTTCATTAACACTATAGTTGTTCAAGTAAGAGTGTGTTGACCACTTTGAGAAGCTTGAGCTTATAAATTGATTCCCCTCTCTAAGATCAAAAGGGAGAAGTGTATACTCAAGGGAACTAGCGAAACCTTATTTTTTCTTAATTAGAAAGAATAGAAGAGTGTAGTGATCCGTGAAACACTTAAAAAGTGTTTGTGTTCTTCTTTGTTTAATTATTATATTTTATTCCTTATTCCAATACCTTTGGTTTGAAATATTCGCCACAGGTATGGAATTAGGAATTGGATTGGGAATAGTGATTCAAGTTTGGTTTGAATTAATCGCCTTGGTTGAATTAAATTCATATTTCAATTTCGAGGAATTGTTTATCACATGTGAAATTCAGCTTGTCGTGCTTACCTCATTTAATTTGTGAATTGCTCCTGCATTTTTATTTTAAAGTTATTTATCCATAATTATTCGATTATATACCTATACTAAGTGATTATATAATGCCTATATTAAGCGATTATATAAAGCCTATTCTAAGTATTTGTTATAATAATTTCTTTATTTTAAAGGAGCACCTAGATTTTGTAGATCATCCAGGTTTAAGAAGGCCATAACCTCAACATTTGGTTCTTGAGTGTCTAGAAAATGGTTTGAATTGTCATCATGACCTAGATAAGATTCAAATACATTCCTATCGCATCAACAAACACATCACTAAACCCCCTTTGTCTGCCACATTAGTACTTGCACTTCCATGATCATAGCCCGACACAAATGGCAATAAATTTTCACTATGATACATCCAAATATACTAATTTCTCATGAAATCATTACAATATAAATGATGGATTATCATTTCACGTGTATAAAAGTACCACCGATTGGTGCATTTGTCACATGGACACAAGGTTGTCATATTAGGTTAAACTTTTTGACAGTGTAAGCAGCCCTTGAGACATCTACGCCTTTTTTTTTCAACATGACATCTACACCTTTTTAAGGCTTGATCATGATCATATTATCTCTAGTACAAATTTCTCTCTTTTTAGTTTACTATATCAACATTTAGAGAGTAAAATGGACTTCAATACATATTGAATTCTCTTCCTCCTGGACCAGCAGCAGGTCGACAGCTTTAGTCCTATGCATCCTACGGAAACGCGTGTACATGCAATCTCAGTTGTCCATGTAATTAGAAAGCCACCATATTAATTATCAATGTAGGGCATGTTCTTCGAATTATATCCACCACATATGTTATACATATGAGCCCTATACACATGAGCTATACCTTTTAGTTTGGATAATTTAGTGGATTCTACAATTCAAAAATTACATAGATAAATAAAATAATAAATAATAAGGATAATTATAAAATTTCAATATAGTTTAATATTTTTAACCTTTTCATTTTAATTATCAAGGTAATTATAATAAAAATTAATTTTAAAATATCTATTAACTTGTACATCTTTTTAAAATTCAAAAAAATGTCATAATAATGTCAAAAATAGATAAAATTTATCAACTTCCTACTTATGGACCTATTTTTAATATATATAAATATAATTTTATAAAACTTGCTAAAAAATGTTAGAATTAAATATGTAACTCATATAACCTATATGAGATGTAATTCGTATAAAATTTTCCCTATACATAATAGCAATATATATAAGGCTCTATTCATTTTGGAAGGGTGAAATAGATTTATAAGTTTGCACTTTGTCTAAGCCATTGAAAATGATTTAAGCCATCGATTTGCAATTGAATTGGATCATTCCAATTATCATATGCCACATTCGTTTTGCAATAAACGGGCTTTGAGGGATTTTAGAGAAATAGTGCTCGACTAAGCAATTTTGCGCATAAGTTGTGCATTGTGAGTCCTTATTAATAGTTAAATATTGCAAACTATTAAATACATTATGCAATGCACTCTCCGTAAATTGTAATTGAGAATGTAAGAGTAACTTTCTTGCCAGAAGCATCTACACCTTTTTAAAGCTTATCATGATCATATATTATCTCCAGCACAATTTACTCTATTTTGGCTTCCTGTATCAACATTTAGAGAGTAAAACGGACTTCAAGACATTAAATTCTTACTCCCGGACCAGCGGTAGATCGACATCTACAGTTCTTGGCATTCTTGGCAAACGTATATACCCGCAAATAGCTGCTGTCGGTGTAATTACGAGGCCACCACGTTAATTTTCAATGTAGGGCTATATCCACCATATATGTTTATACATATTGACAATAACAATATCGATGTCATTATTATTTCCAAGTTGTGGCTATGTATAAAATGAGGAGATGATTTTCTTACTATTCCCTGATAACATATTGTTCGCTTTATAGAATGTTTAATTGTTATTTTGATTCGATTGGAAAAATATAAGATTTAAACGATTACGAGTAATAAACATGTTGGCATTGTAATATTGGAAAAATTCAAAGTGGTCAAGGTACTCTTTGAAATCTTTTATTAAATATTATAAAATATATAGAGTTTGATCCCTTCTCATTTTTTGCCCCGACTCTTGAAAGAAGTCAAAAATTTATAACGGGAAAATGTTTCTATTCTTTAAGGCAATCCCCTACACCTCCGAAGTAACCCAACTCCAACACTCACACTCTCACCCTACAAGACATTATAAAATTAGTCTCATATCTAATATTTATTAGGATAAAATTTAATATATTAATAAAAATATATTTATAATCTTTAACTTAATTAATTATTTTTAAATATTTGACACCCCATTTAAAGTCGTGCTATTATAGATGGTATTAGATCTAACTCAGAACCATATTGGATAATAGGAGTCTATTTAAATATAAATTAGTAAACTCAAGAGTCAAAAAGAAATTTCAGAAACAGAATTTCTTTAAGGTCAAGAGAATATAACATCTCTGAATATTAATCTCACATCTAATATTTATTAGGGTGAGATATAATATAATAGTGTGTATATATTTATGATCTTTAATTTAATAAATTATTTTTTAAAAAATAACTAAGACAATAAATTTATAAGTTTGCATTAATTAGAACAGGTCATTTCACACCCAACGCCCAGAGACTTACAAGACGAACATTACACAATCACTCCCACGAGGAATTGAATCTCTCACCTCATACTTAACCCATAGATCTTATGACCACTTTAGGCCAAGATCTTATAATGGGCAAATGTTAATCTCTATACGAAGACCTGGCTGCAGCAACTTCACCGTCTACCTTCTTAGATCTCAGCAAGCACTTCTCCACGTAGCGCTTCACCACAATCCACCCAATGCGTTCTCCTAGCACAAAGAGTCCATCCCTCAAAAGCACAACTCCTTGATTGTTTGAATGTCTCTGTCGACTTCTCCAAGAATCCATCCTCCTTGTAGTTTACTCCCATGTAGTTATCTCCAAGCCCTGCAGATATTCTCTCGGTAGATCACACGTCTAATTCTCCACGCTCTTCATCTCTGTCGTCCAATTTATTGCTGGAATCCTTGCTCGTGCATGTGGATAGAATACCGTAATCTTTCCAAATATCCGATATACATTACCAGCAACTAACTTTGGCCAAAACCTCCAGCTGCACTGCTAGGCACCGTGTCTCGCCCCTTGGCACGACCCTAGCACTGGTTCGATTGTGTGTTCAACCTCAGGTCCCTCCCTGGACATCGCCACCACTGGACCACAGCATCGCATGCCTG